>CM065380.1:15442500-15635000 GCA_033060915.1 Euryodendron excelsum | reverse complement strand
TTATTTCTATGAGTCCGCTCATTGCCCAGAAATCTGTATTCTGTCTTCCAATGATCCAGCTCATCTCAGCACTGGTATAAGATCTTCAAGGAGTATTTCTTTGGGGTATGATGATCAATCAAGTCTCTTTAACTCATCAGAGTTAACTTCTATTCAATTTGGATTAATCAATCATTTGACATTCATCTTCTCTTGACTCTCAAACAGTCAGAGCTTCATTAGATCAATGTTGATCTTTTCTTCTTCATTTGCAAAGCTTCTTCATACATCTAGTCTTTATTGATTCTTTACATTGTAGAAGAATTCTTCACTTGGATTCTATGTAGAGATCAAACAATCATTGTGAGTCTTCGTCTCAAGTAACTTCAATCTCCTCAATAATCTTGAATTGATCTTTGCATACTTGATGAAGTCTTCAATGTAGCATTTTCAATGTCTTCAACAAACAATTCGTCTTCAGCTGATCATTGCACATTCTGATGAAGTCTACATTTTTTCCGGAGTGCAAATCAGTCTTCATTGAGTCTATGTATACTTGATGAGATCTTCATTTGAACAACTTCAATCTCTTCGAATATGAAACATTTGTTTGAAGTAGAAGTAGGAGTTAATCATTTGTTTGGTTCATTGTATAGCTCTTGGAATTCATTGCTTGATCTTGAATTTATTGTGCATTCTCTTTGACATGTATTAGACTTAAGATTGAACTTTAAGTCTAAATTATGAACTTTGTTAATCTGCACATTAAGTAGATTCATTAGTAAAATAACACAATGTTTAGTTATCATCAAAATCAACATAGGGTCAACCTTGAGTCAACAAGGGTTAACCTTGAGTCAACAGGCATGACTCTGCCATGTATGACACACGTTTTGTTTTACATTTATAAAATTCTATTTCTGCGATTATGTATCTTTTAAATTATAAATGCATAGGTGTTCAACCAGTTTATGTAATGCAGCCTAGGATAGCTAAGCTACTGGCCGGTAATGTACCTTAAATTTGTATAGGCCTAGTTTCTGGGCATGACATACTTGCTCGACTCCTCGAGTTTCTACTCTCCACGCTTCAATTTCAACACTAAATCTCCACAGCGTTCTCCGTCTTCAAAATCCTCCCAAGACGATCTCGATATGATTCGCTTTAGTTTAAAATCAATAGTGAAGAAATACTGTATGCTAAGATAATCATCAAGATCTTCATCTTCTCTGTATCTTTTATCTGTATATTTTTTGTATCTTTTTCACAACTCCAGAGTCCCATCTAATAATTAATTCTCTTGACTCTTATAGCATTCCTAGGATCACTAAGAAGATAGGCTGAAACTATCTTATGATTGATTGAAAATATATGGTTAAAGAGTCCTCAAAAATTGACTTATTTGGATGAGAGAGTATTTCAATTTGGACACAATTCTACCGTATTGCTCGAGCGAACTTCGAGCGATACTCTCTGGATTTTTGCTTCTGTAGAATTTTTACATATCGTTTGAGCAAACTTTCCTCGAGCCATGTTTCTTTACATATTCAAATTGCTTTAAAAAAGTTACATGAAATCCATATATTATGGAACTTGAACAGACACCTGAGCAAAGAGATATGGCCTTCTAAAATTAAACCTCTACGTGCTCTAAAGGGTTGTACTGTAACTTGGACAACTTGTACTCTGGCAGCTTGAACTTGAATCTTAGACTTTTCAACCCAAATACAACTTGAAATAAGATTACAAGTAAAGTGTCTTTGTCCACGAAATTAGCCAATACTAAAAACCTAATACATAGAATTCAAATCCTGTTCTCCACCTATGATCTATATAAGTTTGTATTTAATAAGTGTAAAACTATACATAAGTAACTGCGCTCCTAAAGTGCAATTATAAGACATTAACTTGCGTTTTGTTACCCTTAATTTAGGATTCTATTACCTCTTTAGTTATATTCTAGTACTAATTAAGTCTATTTTTATTTCTATAGGAATGGAGCTAAAAAGGTGCCTAGAAGTTGACCACTGAAATCCTCGTTCGGACGTTGTTTGGACTATGGTTAAAGATTCAGAAAGTTGTTTTGGTTACTGCACTGATCATCTGAACGCCATTCAGATGTTAAAAGATGGTCTTTCGGATGACGATAAACGCACTGCTTTGGTCATTCGGACAACGGACGAAGGATTTCTTAAGATTTCATATCTCATCATTCGGACATTGATAAATGCACTATTTTGGTCATTCGGACGATGACCCAGCCTAGCTTCTAATTTTGTTGTTTCCTTGTTAGTTTAAGACTCTAGACTTAATTATATATACTTGTAATTAAACCCTAAATGAGGAGGACGTTTTTCTAGGTTTTAGGAGTAGATTAGATTAGTTTCTTCATAGTTTCCTATAGTTTTTTCAATTCCAGTAATCAGAATTTATAATTTCAATATATTTTCAATACAGCTTTGCGTATCTATAATTATGATGAGTAGCTAGATTCCATCATAGAATCAATTGTGAAGATCAATTGAAGATCTTGGATGAACAACGGAGGTAAATTGGATTTCACTGTTTAAATCTTCTTCTTCTTCTTAATTCTTTAGGATCAAATTCTAGATATTTACAAAAACTTAGATGTTTGACTATGTTCGGTAATACTTATACATGAACCTGTGTTCAGTATATGAATTACATGAATTGATGGTATGCATATTTGATTTTAAAACTGATTGAATCTAGAGTAGATATTTACGAAAATCTAGATGTTTGATTATGCTTGGTAACAAGCCAATGGTATGCATCTATGATTCTAAACTTGATTTATTTTAAGCTTGATTGTTAAAGAATAATTATTTTCTAGCTAAATCTTCCGAATTAAAGACTCACGATGTAGTCAATGATTTGAGTTATCAAAAGCCTTCATTGGAATTCCGGATGAAGCGATTGATTTGATCAATTGGTTTTAAGACTTTATTTTATTGTTTTTATAGTTTAGTTTAGATAAATCAAATCCTTTCTTCAAACTATTTTATTTTTATTTTATTGGAGTGTTTTCTTGAGAGCTCTGACCTAAGGTGAGTTTTTCTTAAATGCGCTAACCTTCTTCCCTGTGGATCGATTTCGGACTTCCGAGTATTATTACTGCATCACAATTGCACACTTTCATCACTCTATTTTGGAGTGATCAATAACTACTATTTACATTTGAGAATTCTTTATTATAATATATATACACACATATATATGTTGAGACAATCAAGTTTCTTTTTTTTTTTCTTAGGGAGATAATACTGTGGGTCAAATAAGCACCAACCCAGTCCACTAGGGTAAACCCAACTTAGATTAAATCACCTACTTGGGCTGAGGACAGCCTAAACATCTTTATAAATTAAGCCCATATAGCTAGGAACAGCCCAATTTGCAAGATTTATAAAGCTCAAAATATTGGGGCAATCATGAGAGATATCGGAGCATTTAATACTTAGGTCTCAACATTTAATGCTGAAGAGACGCACCACACGACCGACTGGTTCACGTCTGATCAGTTGAACTCAAGCATGGCGATAAAGGTGAATTTCTGTCCGATCAGCCAACTTTAGCCGGCACAAACCTATTGCATAGGTTATGATTAAAGGAGTAGGCTTAACAGATAGCACTACACTATAAACACTGAAGCCTCAAGAAGCAAGGTATGGACAATTGATTTTTAGGCATAAACTGTCTTTATTCATTTGATCATCGATTAAGATTGCTAACTTGATTGTCGGAGTGTGATCGGCCCAAAGAGGGTCAACCCATTCTAACTCCTTTTGTCTCTTTGCAGCAAGTTGGTACTCATTGATATTGGTTCGAGTGATCGGTCAGGCCTTTTCAGAAATCTCACCTACAATTGGCGCCGTCTGTGGTAAGGCCCGACTAAATATGAATACTAGCTTCTTAGGGAGAAGATGAGTCCACCCCACTAGATGAGGGAATGAAACTCCCTCCAGTAATGACAATAACAATTCGGCTGGCCACCAGACTACTCCGAAAAGAAGTAATCGGGGTCAGCCAAGGAGGTCAGAGATCAAGTCTCCTACTGGGAGCTTTCGGAAAGCATGAGACGAGTTACGGAGGGACCCATACTATGTCAGGAAATCAAACCTCCATAGAAATCACCACCGGGACCTGGGCCTTTCACTCTCCAGTGGATGTGTGCCTAGTGATCACTCGCTTCATGCTACTGAGCGGGAACTTTGGCGACGTGATGAGGAGATTGCCAGACTCACTTCCCAAGTTAGGGCAATGAGGAACGGAGTCTCCAGAAAAGATGACCGAGTTAGAAGAGGATCACCAGGTCATCACAATGATAGAAGGAATCGAGATTCCAAAAGCAGAAGCTCAACACCGGTGCACGTTGTTAGGAGCCATGCCTCCAGTACTGGCTGCTACCACAAAAAACAAGGAGATCGGCAGCATGGGAAGAGCTAGACACTGTGAGACGGAGATCGGGCTAGAGCCGGTCTGCAACAGAAGGAATGGGAAAGGTGGCTAAACGACAAACTTGACAATAGAGAGCAGCTCCCCAAGGCATGTACTACCCAGGACATGGTCAGCAAAGCCCTGGATCAAATTGCATCCACACCTTTCACAGAGGAGATTGAGTGTCACCAACCACCAAAATAGTTTGCCCCACCGAAGTTCACACCATATAACGGGAAGGCTGATCCAATCAGTCACGTCCGGCACTACAAGTAGATGATGGCACTCTGGAGTGGAGATCAATCCTTGATGTGTTGAGTTTTCCCATCTAGCCTGGGAGAGGTGGCCTTACGATGGTTCGACAAGTTGCTGTCCAAATTAGTGTCAAACTGGAGACAACTTGTCAAACTATTCACTGCTCGCTTCATAGCCAACAATAAGCAACCTAGGGAGTTAGACTTCTTACTTACCTTATAGAAGAACGATGGATAAGGATTACGGGCATACGTATGGCACTACTAGGAGGCCTACAATGAGATTGATGAGTGCAATGAGCAACTGGCTATAACTCAGTTCAAGATTGGTTTGCGTAGAAAGCACCACTTATGATAGTCCTTAATAAAGAAGCCAGCCCTTACGGTGCATGAGTTAATGTCAAGAATCAAGCAATATGCTAGATTAGAAGAAAATGTACCACAGTTAACCCCTGAGAAGGTCGGCCTTATCACTGAGAAGAGGAATGAACGTGATGCAAAGAAGCTTTGGCGGGAAGACAACAATAAACAAGGCAAGAAGGCAAATAACGGGGTTTACATTGTTTTCAAAGATCCCATTTATAAAATCTTGCCCCAGATTAGCGACAAGCCGTTCTTCAAATGGCCCCTGAAGTTGGGAGGAGACCCCACAGCCCAAGATCAAAGGAAATTTTGCTCCTATCATAAGGAGAAGGGGCATCAAATGGAGAATTGTCGATATCTCAAAACCCACTTGGAAGATCTAGCGAAGGCTAATCATCTTGACCAGTACATCGATAGAGAGAAGACAAAATGGGAGGCCGAGCAGCCGAGGCTAGAGGCCACCCCACAGAAAGAAGATGGAGCTGAACTGGTCCGGGTGATCAATGTGTTGCATGGATTGACAGAGTCAGAAGCTGTTGACCGACATAGATACCGGGTCGAGATACAGAAGGCTGTGCACTTAAGGGAGGTGATGTAGATAAGCCCTCCACACAAGAAGGTCAAGATTGGCAGTGATACCGCAGTTATAACTTTCACTGACGAAGATCTCATGGGAGTTCAGATCCTCCACAATGACGTACTGGTCATAACTTTACGAATGATAGGTTGTGATATGAAGAGGTTGCTCATCGATCAGGGGAGCTCCTTCGAGGTTATGTACTACGATCTATTTAAGAAGCTAGAGCTGAAGGATGCCAACCTCTAACCCTCGCTCAATCCATTGATTGGGTTCAGTTTTGACCCAGTTTGGCTACTTGGGAAAGTAACTATTCCTGTAACTGCGGGAGGAATTACTTTGTAGAACAAATTCTTGGTGGTCAACATACCATCCCCATATAAAGCAATCATGGGCTAAACATGGTTGCATCTCATGAAGGCTATCCCGTCTTCCTATTATCAGTTGATTCATTTCCCAACCCTAGAGGGGGTGTAAAAGATAAGAGGGGACCAAGTGGCCGCTAAATAATGCTTTCTTATGACTGGTTTGACAAAAGTGAAAGCTGATAAAGTACAGATGATGGAGCTTCATGAGGATACACCCACGATTGATGACATTGGGTAGACACCAGAGAAAAAAGCCATCGAGGAATTGAAGAAATTCCATATAGATCAGCATAAGGAAAAGTACTTTGTGATCAGCGCTTCCCATCCAAGACTGAAGAAAATTCCTTGATCGAGCTTCTGACAAGTTACGACATGCCAGGGATCAACGCGAAGGTTGCCTAGCACAGATTAAGTGTGGACCCATAGAGCCAACCTGTGGTCCAGAAGGCCAGGAGAGTGGCCACACAATATGTGGGTGCTGTCATCGAATAAGTTAAAAGGCTCATTGATACTAGTGCGATTAGAGAAGTTCACTACCCATGTTGGCTATCAAATACAATTGTTGTGAAAAAGAAGGACGACAAGTGGAGAGTTTGTATTGACTTCACCGATTTGAACAAGACATGCCCGAAAGGACCCCTTTCCCCTGCCAAAGATTGATCAATTGGTATATGCAACAACTGGTTTTGAAAGAATGAGCTTCCTAAATGCTTATCGTGGGTATCACCAGATCCCACTTCATGAAGATGACTAAGAGAAAACCGCCTTCATAACTCCAAGGGGCATCTTCTGCTACAAGGTAATGCCTTTTGGACTCAAGAATACCAGTGCTACCTATTAGCATTTGGTTACTAAAATGTTCAAAGACCACATCGGCAATACCGTGGAAGTTTATATTGATGACATAGTGGTCAAAAGTAAAATTGGCAGTCACCATTTGGAGAACCTGACGACAGTGTTTAACATTTTGAAGCAGTACAAAATGAGGCTTAATGCCTCCAAGTGTGTGTTCGGGGTCAGCTCGGGGAAGTTCCTGGGGTTCTTGGCTACACACCGAGGCATTGAGTTAGATCCATAACAGGTCAGTGCTATTTAGAATGTCCAAGCTCTAAGGAACACCAAAGATGTATAAAAGTTGACTGGCATGGTAGCGGCCTTCAACAGATTTATCAGCCGATCTTCAAACAAGTGCCAACCATTCTTTTAGCTTCTCAAAAAATAAGAGTGATTCAGCTGGACCCCAGAATGTGATCAAGCCTTGGTAGATTTGAAGAAGTACCTGAGCTAACCTCCCCTACTTTTCACCCCATCGAAACATGAAGAGCTTTTCCTCTACCTTGCAGTGTCAGAGTATGCAGTCAGTGTCATACTACTCCGATAGCAAGATCGGCAATAGAAACTGGTCTACTATGTCAGCAAAACTCTCTTGGGGGCAGAAAACAGGTATCTACCATTGGAGAAACTAGCCCTTGCATTAGTAGTGGCGTCACGCAAACTGATGCACTACTTCAAGGCCCACACTATCAACGTTCTCAAGGACCACCAGCTAAAACCACTCTTGAGAAGGGCCGACTTCTTCGATAGGATAGCTAAGTGGGTCATTGAGTTGGGAGAATTCGACATCAAGTTCTACCCACGATCAACAGTCAAAGGGCAGGTACTAGCTGACTTTATTGCTGAATTTTCTATTGAATTGCCATATTAAAGCAACCCAGCACCATCTACAGATCTCCACAATGATCACCTCCAGTTGGACCTTTGGGAAACTGTTGATCATTGGAAATTGTTCATTGACGGAATATTCAACGACTGAGGGGCAGGATCAGGGATAGTCCTTATCACACCAGACGGTATGGCATTGGCGCAAGCCATCAAACTGGAATTCACTGCTTCAAACAACGAGTCAGAATATGAGGCTCTGCTCACAAAGCTGTACCGAGCTATTGATCTCAAAATTACCGAAATCATGATCTACTCAAAGTCCCAGTTAGTAGTGAATCAGATTATATGAGAGTACGTAACAAAGAATGACAGAATGACACAGTACCTAGTCAAAGCAAAGGAGTTGTTGTCCAAATTTAGCAAATATAGGCTCTACCAGATTGGCCGCGACAATAATGCTCATGCGACACTTGCGACGCCTTAGCAACACTTGCGACGACCCTAAAGTCAGGCTCAAAGAGAATAATTCATGTGAAGATGCTAGCCAGTCCTAGCATATTTTAAGAAGAAGATCAAGCCTTGGCAATTGAACAATTGGGACCATCCTAGATGGACCCAATCATCGCCTATATTGACAAAGACAAACTCCTTGAAGACAAGAATGAAGCCAGACGGATCAGGCACAAAGCATTTAGATATTGGCTATTACCAACCTAGGAACTCTACCGAAGATCTTTCACGGGTCCCTACTTGTACTGTGTTCATTTGGAAAAAGTATAAGACATTCTGTTCGAAATCTATGAAGGGATCTGTGGAAGTTATATCGGTGGGAGATCTGTAGCCCACTGAGCTATCTCACAAGGATACTAGTGGCTCTATATGCAAAAGGACGCGGCCCAATACGTGTTGAAATGTGAAAAGTGTCAAAGGTTCTCCCCAATTATACATCAGCCCGCCGAGGATCTTACAACTATAACCAACCATTGGCCTTTTACCCAATAGAGACTGGACATTGTTGGGCCCTTGCCCTGAGCTCCAGGCAACAAAAGGTTCCTTATTGCGGTAACAGATTACTTTACCAAATAGGTGGAGGCAGAACCCCTTTCAACTATCAGAGAAATTGACGCAAAGTGATTCGCTTGGAGGAACATAATAACAAGGTTCGATATACCTCAGACACTTGTCTCAGATAACGGCACCTAATTCGATGGCAACATATTCAGGTCATTCTACGAGGAGCTCGGGATCAGAAATTACAATACAACACCGGCCTATCCACAGTGCAATGGGCAAGCCAAGATTTCAAATAAGACTATAATGAATGAGATCAAAAAGCTACTAGAAAGGGCTAAAGGAAAATGGATGGATGAACTACCTAGTGTCCTATGGTCCTATAGAACCACCCCGTGGAGATCTACTGGCGAAACCCCTTTTTCCTTGGCCTACGGAATGGAAGTAGTTATACCCTTAGAGGTGGGGCTACCAACGATTAGATCGGTAACATTTAATACTGGACTTAACGATCAGACTCTGGCCAGAGATCTGGATCTTGCCGAAGAAAATAGGGAAGCTGCCCTGATTAGACTCACTGGATATCATCAACAGCTAAGTCACTTCTACAATAAACGGGTTCGTCCAAGAGCCTTTGTACCAGAAGACTTAATGCTGCTGAAAGTGTTAGGGGCAACAAAGAATCTAGTAGATGGAAAGCTTGACCCCAACTGGGAGGGTCCCTACCAAGTGGCATCCCAAGTCGGCGTGGGGGCATATCGACTGGAAACTGTCGAAGATGGAAGATAGCTACCCCAACCTTGGAATGCTAACAATCTAAAGAAATTTTACCAGTAGAATTGACTCCTGTATGATGTAACAATTTAGCAATGTCTAGTCCTTCTGAAGCTTATTGTGATCAATAAGAATTTGAAGTCATTCGAACAAATCTATTTGTCTGATGCTACTCCAAAACACAAAGCACTGAAGAAAGAAAAAACCAAGTGTAAAAACTTGGTCCTGGACCATTTATGGCCAAGTCGACCAATGAAGGTCATAAAAACCAAGTGTAAAAACTTAGTCCTAGACCATTTATGGCCAGGTTGACCAATGAAGGTCATGAAAATCAAGTGTAAAAATTGGGTCCTGTCCAAGTTGGGCAGGTCAACCAATGAAGGTTACAAAAAATCAAGTGTAAAAACTTGGTCTTGTCCAAGTTGGGCAGGTTGGCCAATGAAGGTCACAAAAAACCAAGTGCAAAAATTTGGTCCTAGACCATTTACGGCCAGGTCGACCAATGAAGGTCACAAAAACCAAGTGTAAAAGAGAACTTGGTCCTGTCTAAAGATTGGGCAGGTTGGCTAAACAAAGGCCACAACTTTTATAAACAAGCTTATAACCAAGACCCGCCTTGGTCCCAACTTGGTCAAGAAGGTCGGCAGAAAAAAGCCATAAAAATTAAAGAATCAAAAGATAAGTATCTTGACTCAGCCTGACCTAAGTCCGGTAGGTAGGCCTAGTAAGCGGCCACAATTTATGGATTAAGGCATTTATTTTCTTCGCTAAAACTTTTTTATGTCTAAGTCTGGCAAACAAATAACGAGTTTTTATTTTCCTAACTTATCTAGAAAGTTGTCTTTGGTAAGTCAGGCCAGGAGTGGTAGACTCGTTTGCATTATAAATTGACTATTTGTGAGAGATGTATTCATAGCACAAAGAAGAATGCACACAGAAGACAACAAATGGAAAAAAAGGTTCATTTATAAAAAATGAAGTTTACAATTGTGTTTACAAAAGAAAAAGAAAAAAGCAAAGTAAAAGGCCCTAAGGCAACTCAGCAGCTGGAGGCTCAGCAAGGAGTGGATCAGATGGTGGTAATTCAACGGTTGGAGGCTTGATGGGGGGCAGATCGACCGGAGGCAGCTCAGTAGAATTGCCTTCATTAATTACCTTGGCTTCAGGGATAGTGTTCGCCTCTCCACCTTGAGTGTCAATGTTAGCTTCGTCCACAGACTCCAATTCGGCATCAGCCCAACCGGGTATCTCTGTCTAAAGAGGGAAAGATTTCTCCAGCTTTGACTTTCTCATAACCAATGTCCAGCCGTCTTGAAAGGCGCCCTCAGCATGTTCTTTACCTGGATCTAATAATGATCCTCGGCGTCATCAAAGTTCTTGGTGTATTGAGCCTCACAATCCTTCTTTAGCCCTTCGACCTTTAGCAGAGATTCAGCCAAAGCCGCTTTCGCTTCTAATGTCGACTTCTCAGTCTCGGCCAGCCTAGCTTTCAGATTGGCAGCCTCAGCCTTAGCTTCATCGAAGTCTTTTTCCTTCTGTTTGTAGCAGGCTTATGTCTCTACAAGAAGGATCTATTGATCCTGAAATGCCTTGTAGAAGCCCTTGGCCTCACAATCTCTCACGTGAAAATTGCGCTTCAGCCGCTCATGGTTCTGCAGCAGGTTGTTGTACCGATCTTGCAGAGTGCCGAATCGATGTAAGATCTCCAAACCTTAGATCGCTCCCTGCGTAGGACAAAGAACGGAAAAACTCAAATGGAAAACTTAGCAGAAGATTTGAACCAGAAAGAAAGACGGAAAAAGATTTCTTACCACCATCGACGAATGGACGGCGCTCGCCAACAAATCCCCGTCGTCAATTTCGCTCAACCCCTTGACATCTTCAGGCGGCACTATGGCTTGAAGAGCCCCAACAGCCACACCGGCACAGTTTAGGATCGAATCCTGGATGGTTATGGCCCGACCAGCAATCTTCGACTGAGCCACGAACTCCTCGGGGTATTGGCTCCTCCACCTTGCCTTTGCCCTTTAGATCAGTCTCCACCGACACAGAAGGGGGAGCAACAAACTCCACTATTTTTGCCTGAGCAGCCTCCTTCTCGGCGGTATTTACCAGCCACCTTCTTATCGGTCCTTCCTGGGGTACCGGAGCTTCATCCAGTTTAACCACCTCGGGGATGGTAGGAACTCTGATGCAGGGTGCACGGTAGGAGGAGGAATATTGGTATCACCAGCATGAGCCGAGGTGGCGACAGAGGATGAGGCCACCCCTTTCCTCTTCTTAAAAACCCTTCCTCCCAGCGCCAGTGATAGATCTCGCACTTTAGGAGCCATGACACCTTCAGCAATGGCAGTTAGGGGGATGGTAGCAAAAGCGGCAAGGAGCAGGGGCAGCAATACTGAGTACTCGCCGATCTCGTGCAGACTTCCCTCTGCCTTCTGCACAGCGAGAATTGGGCCTGCAACTCTGTGTATCGCTGTAAAGGATTGATAACGAACTGGGTATCCTAGCAAGAT
The DNA here is from genome assembly GCA_033060915.1 of Euryodendron excelsum. Classification (NCBI taxonomy): domain Eukaryota; kingdom Viridiplantae; phylum Streptophyta; class Magnoliopsida; order Ericales; family Pentaphylacaceae; genus Euryodendron; species Euryodendron excelsum. The sequence goes on along the minus strand of CM065380.1, from coordinate 15,623,041 downwards.
GTGAACAGCTCACCCGATCCCGATCAATGCTTCTTCACCTTTGTACGCCCAAGTGACGCCTGAACCGTTCAGATCAACACCCAAAAGCTCAGTCTCCTTGTCCCTGACACCAAAATTTGCTACAAAGAAGAAATAAAGGGATGACGAGTCAGAAATAAATGAAATTTTAGGTAGATAAAGAGGAAAAATTTGTACCATATCGGGGAAAAGGTGATCAACCTATTTTCTGTGGGACCCTGGGGCATCGAATTGGTAGGGCTAACTCCACTAGGATATCCCCAAAGTCCCAAGGACCACTCACCTTAACTATAATGTCGTCAATCCCCTTTCCCGAGCTTGGAAGAAATTGAACCAACTCCCTAGGGCCAGCCTTAGCCCTAAAGTAGTATCTATGGTGGTCTGACCAGGCACTGTTCGCCTCCACTAACGAGTAGCAATAGTCGAACTTATAAAGCCCTAAGTTCAGACGTAACCTTCTGTTCAACTCAATCACTCCCATCACTATCCTATACCCATTTGGTGCGAGCTGGATTGGAGCGATTTCGTAAGAGTTGAGGACTTCAGTCAGAAAGGGGTGAATGTGAAAGTGGAGTCCTCCCTCCACAATGGCAACAAAAAGGAAGGGAATCCCCTACTCAGTTACTACCCAACCATCGTCCTTAGAGCCGATCAACCCAATGTCTACGCCCTCCGAAAAATTGTATTGGGTCTTACACACAGCGATACTATCAGAAGAGACAAGCATATTCCTAAGATGTGAACCCATTATAGATCGGGGACGAACGATCCTAGGGTTTTCTCACTGAAAAAGCAAGAAAGGAATAAGGAAAGAGAAGAGACTTATAAAACGGTAATCTTCACGAAAGAGACAAGTGCAAAATGTGAGATTATTCTGCGCTCAATGGTTAGCGAAAACCCTTTTCATCTACAAAGAATGTCAAAGCGGTAATAGTAGGTTCGAATTACTCAACGGTCGTGTCGCATTAAAATCTTTCTGATAGTTGACGTCACACAACCAAACGGCTGTAAATCACCAGCCCTAGGCCCCTACCAAAGGGCGCTAGTGCTGGGGGGCAATTGTGGGTCAAATAAGCACCAGCCCAATCTACTAGGGCAAGCCCAACTTAGATTAAACAGCCTAATTGGGCTGAGGACAACCCAGCCTTCTTTATAAATTAAGCCCATATAGCCAGGAATAACCCAATTCACAAGACTTATAAAGTCCAAAGTATTGGGGCAATCATGAGAGATATCAAAGCATTTAATGCTCAGGTCACAACATTTAATGCGGAGGAGACACACCACGCGACCTCCTGACTCACGTCCGGTTAGTCAAACTTGAGCATGGCGATAAAGGTGAGTTTTTGTCCGATCAGCCAACTTCAGCCAGTACGAGCCTATGGCATAAGTCATGATTAACAGAGTAGGCTTAACAGAGAGCACTACACTATAAACACTGAAGCCTCAAGAAGCAAGGTATGGGCAATTAATTTTCAAGCATACACTGTCTTTATTCATTCGTTCATCGATTAAGATTGCTAACTTGGTCGTCGAAGTGTGATCGGGGCAAAGAGAATCGACCCATTCTAACTCCTTTTATCTCCTTGCAGCAAGTTGGTGCTCATTGATATTGGTTTGAGTGATCGGCCAGGCCTTCCCAAAAATCCCACCTACAAATACCATCTCAGCCGGGCCCCATTGAATTTTGGTGGAACTCAAATAAGGTGGCTACCATTAACCGGTAACACAACATTCCTCAACTTTAAATTGTGTGTTGTGTTAATTGCTAAGAAAAATAAGAATCCAACAAAGCAAGATATGGAAATGATATAAAGCTTTTCATGCTTGTGAACTTGCACACCTTGATTGCCAACATGTATATCTTGTCCGGGTGTCCCAACATATCTACCATATACGTATGAACGCAATAAGTTTAAATGGGTCAGGCCAAAGTCATTTGAAGGTGGGCTGAATTTGGACTAGTTTTTGTTGTTTAGATTCTTTTGGGCCGCTCCTCTTGGGTTTCTTTTGTCTTTGGGCCTTTTTGGGCTTCGTTTCAATCTAACCTTTTTCTTGTGCACCTTTGGGTTTCTTTTGTCTTTGGATTATGTTTGAATCTAACCTTTTCTTGTGCACTTCTTTGGTTTCTTTTGTCCATAGAATCAACGGGCTTGCACCACATGAATAGGGTGATGAATAAAAGTGAGCCCATAATAGAGGTCTTTTTAAGCAATGTTTTGAAAATCGGACTGTTGAGCAAACCAGAAAAGTGACCAGGTTAAGGTCACTAGTTCAACCTTTGGGTTAAGTGGTATTGAACCGTGATGTCATAAATATATTTAAATATTTAAATAAAAAAATTATGAATTTTTTTTGACATGTTGTACAACTTTTTACTAAATCGGTGGTTTTTTAAGAGTTTCATGTCCGGTTCAACGATTTAACCACTGAGTTGATCGGTTTATAATGAATTTTTGTTAAAACTAGTTTTAAACATGAACCGAATTATTTTTTTTAACGGATTCCTAATTTTTCAATTGAACCGGTTGGTTCAGTTTGATTTTTAAAATACTGTTCTCAAGCTAAACTTGAGATTTCCTATAAGAGAAGTTTTCTCTATTTAACTGAGCTTTTAATAGAAGAATGCACAAAATACAATATTACCTTCTTTTTTTTTGGTGCTCGAGAGGCTGAAGACGAACAGATATTACAAAAAAGTATATTACTTTCCATAAAGCAGTTTCCTTCTATGAGAATTACAGAAATGTAAACGATGCCTTAACATAGTCCCTGGTAATTTTGATAGACTAACCGCATAAAAAAATTTACATCCATGAAGTACCAACACGTGTCATTTAGAGTACAATATTAAAAAGCAAGACTACTAGACATTGGTATCAAAATTTCAAGATCGATATTAATATATAGGCATTTTCAATTTAAATATTAATACGTAGCCATTTCCAGGAGAAGTATAAAGTATAAACATGATTAGGTAGAGCTACCATCCTCCACTTTTTCAAGATTTAGATACCTGTACAACATGGCACACACTAAATAATAGCTAAAATTCAACATTCCTACAACAACTAACATCCAAACCACATTGTCTAGCTTCCCATTATTTATATCATCTGACAACCATCATGTTACCCTCCGAACAGTCAATCACAGTGGTGCTCAAATAAAATGAAATTCCAACCATCATTCTGACCATGCAATCGATATACTTTTGAGTGAGATGGGAAATTCTTGGTAATACAATGCAACTTGTTCTGGAAAATGAAATGCTTTTCCAACCCTAACAAAGGTCAGTCGGGGCACCAACCACAAAACCAACATCAGGGCAATGGAGCCAGGGTGGGCTAGGTTGTGCCTCTTTAGTTGTTCAAACACCTTAGGAAGGATGGTTTCCTCTTCTTTATTCACATCCTCATTCACCCTAGGAACTTCTTCCTTAGTTTAAACATTTTGGGAAGGATGGTTTCCTCTTATTTAACCTCATCCTCATACTCCTTCACCCTAGGAACTTCTTCCCTAAGTTCAGACACCTTGGGAATGATGGTTTCTTCTATAATTGTCTCACTCTTAGGGTTGGTGATGGATTGGTCTTAGTCATTGGGGTGAGAAAGGTTGAAGTTTATTTTGGCCTCTTGTTCATGATATTCAAAGTCAGGGTTGTGGTTAGGTCGAACACCCATCATCCTTTTGAACACCTGAAAGTTGTATTAAAAGAGCCATGCCCCTTTGTATTTCACTAAGAGCCTAATCCATTTTGTTGGTCTCGAGCGTTATACCGTTGTTCTATAGTTCTCTCTTCTTATTCTCGAGCTCTCTCCAGTTGTTCTAGAGTTTCATCAAACCTAGAGTACACACTTATTTGATAGTGCATATATTGCAAAAGTATGTCCTCTTGGCTCTCTACATGAGGTTTGTAGGGTGTATAATTGTGAGGTGAAGGAGGAGAGGTGTAGGGTGTGTATGTGTAAGGTGAAGAGGTGATGATAATTAGGTGGATAAGGGTTTGTGATTGCACTTCAAAAGCACAATCTATATGCCCTAATTAGTTACTTCTTGGACCTAAAATATGATTATTTAAATGATTATAGTCCTAACTTGTAATGTTTGATATAAACAGGAATCCATACTTAAAAAGGAGGAAATTGGACAAAAAGGGCAACAACCGTTCGAATGGTTCAAGAGAGCGTTCGAATGCCTATTCAAACGACAAGAGCATTCATTTGAGCAATACGGAGGAGCATTCGAACTGTGTGTCAAATGGAGTCCCATTAAAATAAGGTCTGAAGCTCATTCAAGAGATTCAAAGAGCATAAAGACTATCAAAAGGGCATTAGAAGCCCGTTTGAATGGTGAGCTAAGGCGTTTGAATGGTGAGCGAGAATTCTAATTTTTCTTTTGCTATAAAAGCTGGGACTGAAGCTTGTTTTAGAGAGCTCTTTTTTGTAGTTAGTTTTTGCGAGTTTTAAGGTTCCTTTGAGAGCTTTAGGAGTAGATTAAAGTAGAACTTTATAAAGTTTTCATAGTTTTTCAATCCCTGTAAGTAGATTCAATAGCTTTTCATAGTTTTTCAATCCCTGCAATTAAATTCTCAGTCTTTCAATATATATATATATATATATATTTGTGTAGCTATCATGGCAAAGTACCTAGATTCCATCTTAGAATCAATTGTGAAGATCAATTGAGATTTTGGATGAACAATGGAGGTAATTAGAGTTTCAATGTTTTTATCTTCTTCTTTTTAATTCTTTGAAAACCTTAGATATTTATGAAAACCTAGATATTTGACTAAGTTCGGTATTATTTATGCACGAACCCTAGTTCAATATATTTACTGCCCGGATTGATAGTATACATCTATGATTCTAAACTTGATTTATTCTAGATTTTATTGCTAAAGAATAACATTTTTTATTACTAAATCTTCTGAATCAAAGACTCACGATGCAGTCAATGATTTGAGTTATAAAATGTCTCCATTGGAATTTTGAGTGAAGCAATTGATTGGAACAATTGGTTTTGAAACTTTCTTTTCATAATTTTAAATCGTTTTTCATGGCTTAGTTTAGATTAATCAAACTTTTCTCAAAACAATAGATTTTTGGTTTTATTTTTATTAGAGTGTTTTTTTGGGATTTCTGAATCAAGTTAAGTTTTCTTGAATGTGCTAACCCTCTTCCTTATGGGATCGACCTCGGACTTCATCGAGTTATTACTACATCGCGGCCATTGCGGTTTTATCGCACATTTTTAGAACGATCAGTTTGGTGGTTATGCCAAGTGTAAGTAGGGGTTGGTCTTAGCAGCATTTATGTAGTCTCTCATTGATCGACAAGAGATTGTAGGTGCAACCCTCATATATGTACGCTCAAATAATTATCCATAAATAATACTAATTCAACCTCCAAATCTCAACATAACAAAACACCAATTTGACAATTTCAAACCAACCTATCTTCCAAATCTTTGCAAAACATACCACCAATTAGCAAAAAGCACCACTCGAACCTAACTAAAAAAAATAAATAAAATAATTGCTCAAAACTAAAGGATGGAACGAAGTTACCCGAGCGAGCTATTGAGTCTCTTCGTGGTTGTAGAATGATGGTGAAGTGCTTTTATTGAAATTAAATCTCCAAGGTTTGTCCTCCAATGCCAATTGCCAAAATCTTTCCCAGCAACGATGCCAAAATTTGACTTGCATCAAATGGTGTCTTCGGAAAAATCTTCAGATAATCCCAAGCGTAGGATGGCGAGCAGTATAACCCAGTAAGTTTGGGGTCGAGTCCACAGGGAAGACGGTCAGCGCATTAAGAAAAACTTACCTTAATTCAGAAGTCCCAGGAAAACACTCTAATAAAATAAAACAAAAAATCAATTGTTTTGAAAGAAATTAATTAATCTAAACTAAGCTATGAAATGATTTAGAATTAATAAAAAAAAGACTTAAAACCAATTGTTCCAATCAACTGCTTCACCCAGAATTTCAATGAGACTTTTGATAACTCAAATCATTGACTGCATCATGAGTCTTTCATTTGAAAGATTTAGTGATAAAACTTTTATTCTTTAGCAATTAAATCTAGAATAAATCAAGTTTAGAATTATAGATGCATAACATCGATCCGTGCAGTAAATATACCGAACTAGGGTTCATGCATAAATATTACCAAACTTAGTCAAACATCTAAGTTTTTTTTTTAAATATCTAGGGTTTGATCCCAAAGAATTAAGAAGAAGAAGATTAAAACACCGAAACCCTAGTTAGCTCCAGTGTTCATCCGAGATCTTCAATTGATCTTCATAATTGATCCTAAGATGGAACCTATCTACTTAAAGCCATGATAAATATACAAAACATGTATTAAAGTATATTGAAAGACTGAAAATATGATTAAAGGAATTGAAAAACTATGGAAAACTATGTAAAATTCTACTTTAATCTACTCCTAAAACTCATAAAAACTAACTACCTCCTAAAACATGCCTTAGTGGTAGCTTGTATAGGAAAAGAAATTTATAAATTTTTTGTAAATCATTCAGACATATCGGCCCGCTTCCGAATGGGCTTTTGAACTACATAACTGAATAGGTCTCAAAAAGTTATATGAAATCGATATATTATAAACCCCGGTAATCCTTCTGGTTTAGGAGATATGACCTTTCAAAATTTTAGCTATGCATGCTTCAGCACTTGTATCTAAAAGTGCGTCAATGGCTAACAAAGCACAAGTTGAGGTATTATAATTTCACTTTTGAAGTGCAATCACTCACCCATCCTGAGTTTGCTAGCGTCAAGTGATTGCGCTCAAAAAGTGCAATCTATATGCCCTAATTAGTTGCTTGTTGGACCCAGAATAGGATTATTTATGTAGTTTTAGTTCTAACTTGTGTCTAATTTATAATATTTTATATCGACAAGAATTCATGATTAAAAAGGAGAAAATCAAACAAAAAGGGCAACAACCGTTCGAACGGTAGAAGGGAGTGTTCAAACGGTAGAAGAGAGCGTTCGAACCGTGTATCAAACAGTTCTCTCCATCAGAAAGTATTGAGACTTGTTTTCACCTTTAGAATTAGGTCTGAAGCCTGTTCGAGAGATTTAGAGAGCATAAAAGACCATCAGAAGGGCATTAGAAGCCCGTTTGAACAACCGTTCAAGGCATTTGAACGGTTCATGGAAATTTTGATTTTTCTTTGCCTATAAAAGCTAGGAGTGAAGCCTATTTTTGGAGATTTCTTTTTAGTAGTTAGTTTTATGAGTTTTAGGATTTTCTCTAAGAGATTTAGGAGTATATTATAGTAGATCTTTACAAAGTTTTTATAGTTTTTCAATTCCTATAATCAGATTCAACAGTTTTTATAGTATTTCAATTTCTGCAATCAGATTCTTAGTCTTTTAATAAATTTACATATATATTCACATATCTATCATCGCTTTGAGTAGCTAAATTACATCTTGGGATTAATTGAAGATCTCGGATAAACAATGGAGGTAATTAGGATTTCAATATTTTTATCTTTAACTTTTTAATGCTTGGGGATCAAAACCTATATATTTATGAAAATTTAGATGTTTAATTATGTTTGGTAATATTTATGCATGAACCCTAGTTCGGTATATTTACTGCACAAGTTGATGGTATGCATTTATAATTCTAAACCTGATTTATGCTAGGTTTGATTGTTAAAGAATAACTATTTTTATCGCCAAATCTTTTGAATCAAAGACTCACAACGTAGTCAATGATTTGAGTTATCAGAAACCTTCATCGGAATTCTAGTTGAAATAACTAATTGGAACAATTAATCTCGAGATTTTCTTTTATTAGTTTCAAACCGTTTTCATTGTTTAGTTTAGATTAATCAAACTTTTTGAGTGTTTCTCTTGGACTTCTGAACTAAGGTGAGTTTTTCTATATGCGCTAACTCTCTTCTATGTGGATCATCTTCGGACTTCACCGAGTAATTATTACTATGTTGTGGCCATAGACTGGCAGTTGTTTATCGCACATTTTTTAAGTGATCATCAATCACAAAAAAGTTGTTGTTTTCAACAGAAAAACAAAAAAAAATTCATTGGTGCGACATCCTTATGCATATGCATGAGAGAGAGAGAGAGAGAGTGTTATATATATATATATATATATATTATATATAATATTATACTCTAACAGGGAGAGAGGGAGAGACCTATGATGAAAGGGAAGGTGATCCACCCTCCTTGTTTGCGATTAGTTTGTGCTTCTCCATGGGCAGAGATTGAACTGTCCAACTCCATGGTGCAATATTGGCAACTATTTCTATACACTTCATTTTCCACTTCATGTCGAGATTTTCTTTATAGGCCATATAGATAGGCCTGTCAAACGAACTGAGTTATTCGAGCTAGCATTGTGTTCAATTTGTTAAAAACTCATTCGAGATCCACTCATTATATAAAAAAGTCAAGCTTGAAAATGTTTTAAACTCGTTAATTTTTGAACTAAACTTGGTTTGATAAGCTTATATATATTGAAAAAAGTCAACTTATTTGAGCCGAACTCAATTAAAGCTTGTTTGAGCTTGGCTTTAATTGAGTTCGGCTCAAAAGTTAAACAAAATAAACTTAAATACATTTTTAAACTCTTGAAGATTTTCAAATTAAACTTGAACAACCCATGACGCGGCTCGCCCCCAATAGGTGAAAGCTAAAACACATGCAATGATTACAACCTTATCAAGTATTATAGGGCATTAATGTTGTTCATGAAAAAGTGATAATGTCATTCCGTATATGGGGCTAGCAAGGAAGAGGCTACATTTCAAGCCTGATTAGGGGTGCACAAATGACCTAAAAAACCCAAAAACTAAACCAATTCGGCCTTCTTGGGTTAGGTTGGTTCAGTTCTGGTAGGCCTTTGGTTTGGTTCTGGGTCTGAAAATTATCAAATAGATCCGATCGGTTCAGTTCTCGGGTTACCACCTTTCAGAATCGGAACCGAACCAAAACCGAACCAATTTGGGACCGAACTGAGACCCGAGCTTACATAACACGCGGTGGACTTGCCACACCTTATTATTGCACACTTCATATAAATTGATATAATTTTTAGGGTTTCTCCGTCATTCTTCGCTTGTTCACCTCTTGAAATTAGAAGATTCCTCCAACCTCTAAGAATTCAATCCATCTCATCTATCTTGCTTCGATTGCAATAGTAAATATATATATATATATATCTCCCAACATGCTCTAATAGCCTAATATACACCTATATTCACATTACACATAGATGTACTTCGATCTGTCTCTAGTCTTGTTTCGTTCACTTTCTTAACCCCCCATCAATGATCAATTGAAAGAACTTTTGGGCATACCAAATTTTCACATGCAGTACATTGAATTTGAGAGCTTGAACAAATATATACATATATATATACACACATGTATAAAGATCAGTTTATATTCAACTAAAGAGAACTTTGTCATGTTAGTTAGAAATTGGTTGTAAAACTCTAGTTTGAACTTATTTGGATCAACTTATTATAGCTTTTTTCCCCCCCTCATTTTGATTGGCTTTTTGTTATGGTTCTTCAGTAAAAAATTAAAAAGTAGCTTAAAAAATTCAATCAAAAAGTTGATCCAAAGAATTGCTATGGATTTGATCAGGATTTTATGGTTCTCCATTCAAAATGTTGATCCAAATGAGGATTTTATCATGCCAAATGGTCCATGTTTTATCATTATGCAATATGGATTTGATCAGGACCAACCCTCTAGAAAAAGAAAAAAAAGAGGGGATACTCAAATTGGATCATTATCAAGCTTGAGTATTCAGCTAAAAATATAATAATTTGATTTGAAATTATGGGACAGTAGCCATTTTAATATTTTTGTACTGATTAAGCAAAATTCCAACAAAGCATTTAAACTTAGAGAAAAATGATAAAAATAAACATTGAAATATGATCAAATAATTGAATAGGTTTTTTGACAAACTTTTAAGGGATTTGGGGGTTTGCTTTACCCCTTGTGTTGGCCCTGTACCTATTGTCGATTTTCAGCCACATATAAACTTATGATCGAATAATTGCTGTAGTTCCATTTTTTGTTAGAAATCTTGGATTAATTAAAAAAAATCTTTTTTTGTGTATGTTAGATGAAAAGTGTGGAGGATACAAGCAAGTCAATTACCCAAACAAAAATACCAACTGCTGAAACAACCGCTAGAACAACTACTGCTTCAGCACTGCAAGTAAGAAAAAACTATCATAGCAAGAGATTGTTTAGAACTGTATTCTAGTGAGAAAAAGAAGTTGAAGAATGCATTTTCTAGTGTAACTCAACGAGTTTGCTTTATCACAGACTTGTGAACTTCCATGCAAAATATGAGTTACATATGTCTCACGGCACATTTCATTGATAAAGAGTGAAAACTACATAAAAAAATTCTCAACTCTTGTGTAATTCATAATCATAAAGGTGTTGCAATTGGTCAAGCAATAGAGTCATGCATGCTTCAATGGGGTGTAGAAAAAGTGTTCACGATCACAGTTGATAATACTAGTTCCAATGATACAACTGTTACACACTTGAAGAAAAAAAAAATTCTAAAAGAAATAGATTTGTATTAGATGGTAAATTTTTTCACATGAGGTGTTGTGCGCATATACTTAATTTAATTGTGAAAGATGGAATTGAAGAAGTGAATAATTCTATTTCTCGAATCTGTGGTGCGGTGAGGTACATTAGGAGTTCTTCACAAAAAACATAATAATTTAAAACATGTTGTGAGCAAGAGAGGATCCCTTCCAAAAGCTCTCTGTGTTTAGATGTACCAACTAGATGAAACTACACATATATCATGTTGGAGTCTACACTAACATTTCAAAAAGTTTGATCTCTTAGATGAGCAAGAACCATATTTTACCTCCGATCTCAAGGATGGAGTTCCTAATAAAGTTGATTGGGAAAATACTAGGGTATTAACCAAGTTTTTGGAAAGCTTCTATGATATTGCTAAACGTTTGTTGGGATCCTTGTATGTTTTCTCAAACATCTATTTCCATGAAGTTTTTGAAATTGAATAACTTTTGTGTGAATGGTCCAATAATAGTGATCCTTACTTAAGTGTTATGGCTAGAAAAATAAAGGAAAAATTTGATAAATATTGGGGGAACATTGATAAAGTGAACATGATATTATTAGTTGTGGTTGTGTAGGATCTTCGTTTTAAATTAAAACATATGAAATATTGCTACACTATGATTTTTCCTTTTGAAAAGGTATATGAGTTGGTAAGGAGAATAACGAAGCTTATGAACCTTATGTACGTACATTGCCAAATGCTTGATTCTATTTCCTATACTCTAAATACGATGAGTCAAGGCTCAAATGAGATGGAAGTTGATAAGCCAAATGATAAGTCTTTGAAGAAAAAGAAGAAATTCCAATGTTCGTTTTCAAAGCACTTGGAAGAAGAAGAAAATATGGATTCAAAATCAGAGGTGGATAAATACTTAGAGAAAATTGTTGAAAAAGACGATGATGATTTTGAAATTTTAGGTTAGTGGAAAACTAATTATTCTAAGTATCGAATTCTCTCACAAACAGCAAAAGATGTTTTGGCTATTCCGGTTTCAACTGTGGCTATCGAATCAACTTTTAGCACTGAAGGACGTGTACTTGATCAATTTCATAATTCTCTAACTCCTAAGCTAGTAGAGTGCTTGATTTGCACCCAAGATTGGTTACGTGATTCTCCCATACTAATTGATGTTGAGAAAAGTTTGGATGAACTTGAAGAGCTTGAGTCAAGTATGTCCCTTATCCTTTTGTTGTTTTACTTTTACAATTTAAGTTATTTTAACTAAAATTCTTAATTGTTTATTTGTTTATTTTTTACGATGCCTAGAATATAACAATCTATCAACACCTAAGTGCAGGTACAACGAAGTAGTAAATAAAATTTGGTAAGACCGAAGTCGATCCACAGGGAACAGTTATGAAAATATGCAAATTTAGGTGTTAAAATTTACCCACGGTAAAAAATTAGATGCTGACTAAGCTATACTAGACATTGTAGTGTTACATGATTTTAGTTGGAACCTAAGCCAACCTGTTTGAATTTCACCTTGAAAAGTACTAATGAGAATTAGACAATTATTGCAGAAAAATGATAACCAAAACAAAATAGTTTAATTTAGGAGAATTGATGGTTGAAAAATGAGACTTTAGTTAAAAATAAAATAGTCTTGGATTCAATTGATTCGATCTCCTAATTTACCTGAAATTTCAACGGAGGTTTTGTAACTCAAATCATTTGCTTTATCTTAAACTTTGATTTGGAAGATTAAGCTATTAGAACAAAAATTCAATAATAATTAAATCTAGAATAATAAAATTTAATTCATAGATTCATACCATCGATTTGTGCAATAACTACACCAAATTAAGATTTGTGCATAGAAATTACCAAACTTAGTCAAGAATCTAAGTTTTTTCAAAGATCTAGAATTTAATTACCAAGAATTGAAAGATTTTAAAGATAAAATAATGAAGACTCAATTACCTTAATTGATATTTCAAGATCGTCAGATAATCTTCACAATTGGCTCCAAGAATAAAATTAGCTACTCATAGTATTGAAAAGAAAAAGACATGGCATGAAAAATAACTTCATAAATAAAAAGATTTATTACAGTAGAATAATGCTAAAGAAAAGACTAAAAGGAGAAATTAATTAAGTGAAAAGCTGCTAACAAACTAACTGAAAATCTACCCCTAAGAAAGAAATAATTGAATGGAGCTCTCTCCCTCTCTTTCTCTCTGCTCTCTTCCTCTCTACCTCTCTCTACTCTCCTTCCCTTTTTATAGTTGAGAGAAAGAGAGCATCTTTGTTTTATTTTTTTGTTTATATTTTTTTTTCTTCTTTTCTCATTCTTTCCCTCCTTTTCTTCCTCCTTTTCTTCTTTTTCTCTCATTTTCTCCTTTTCTTCAGTGTCCTTGTTAGCCACCTCACCTGCACACACAAATGAGATATATATATATTATAATAAGTATAATATAATATATAAAAAGTACGAGATATATATAATATATATAAAGTAAAAGATATATAATATATATTATATAATATACACATTCACTCATATAGATAATATACATCACTTTGCTTTATTTTGCTTGATTTTATCTTTAAATCTGCTCAAGGCGTGTAAAATGTGAAAAATACTACAGTTATGTAAAAATGATAAATAATACATAGATAATAACTAACAGTAGTCGGTAATTAAGGATTTCAATTGTACTTTTTTAGAGTGCAATCACATCCCCAATTCAGCTTTTACTAGTCCCTAGCAAAACAAATAAATATATTTAAAAGATAAAAAGACATGTTCCACTTTCGTAGGAACCACGAGTGTATTTAGTCTATGCACTAAGCCTTTAAACCCCCAGATTACCCCTAATGGGCAAGTGGTGTCTCATGAGGGTTTTTTGTGATGGTACCCACAAACATCAAAATGTGATCTATAAGTGAGGATAATGAGAAAAAAATATTACATGTATTACAACACAAGCATATTCTGTATATTATATTCGTTAATACACAAGCACGATAATATCTTAAAATAACATATGAGAGACTGTTGTGTGCGTGTGATTATTACATGATAAGAAAAGTATTACAACATAAAACCACAGATACATCCTTTAAACTTTGATTTAACCTCACTGGATATTCTCTTAGAAAGAAATAACACCTGCATCTCACACCAGTTGTCCTTGTAAAAGAGTAAATGTAATAAAAAATCAAAATAGACAACCATAAAGAAAATGATATGAATACATAAAGTGAGAGATGACTTGGCATAACTTTATAAAAGAACACTCAATGTTAAAATCACACAAGCAACTGATAAGTGAACTCTCTTCGAAGTGAATGAACAAACAATGCACGCATCAAATCCTCGAGGACTTTGTTCAAGTTATAACTTGGCCATGAGACATAAGGTAGGGAGAAAAAAATGATAACAAGCTCAAAACATGTGTGATCAAGGCATGAATTGATCAATGAATACATACCTTCAATTTTCTTATTTCATTCGATTAGATAGGATTTTTTTTTCAACAACCAACCTCTTTTTTTTTCCCTCTTTCGTACTTCCCTTTTTCCTTTGTTTTTTTTCTTTCCTTCATTGCTAAATTATTTTTTTCATATTGCAAAAAGATCACCTCATTTCTCAATTCAACTTACACAAGTGAAGATACTTGTATTTTTGTATTTGGTGTTAAAACTTTAGCAATGATATATGTAGCAAGAGACAAAAAAAATAGGTTTAAAAATGGTTCCAAAGGAATTATGTTAACAAAGAAATTTGTGACTCAAAGATTCAAAGATGGCCTCGCTTCATTTTTGAAAGGTTATAAGAATTCAACATATTCAATTACTATAACAATTCAAACAATTGAGTAAAATACAAGTATAATGGAGCTATTGAAAGAGTTATGTGGACGAAATTCATTAAGAGTAAATGTAAATACTCCGAAAAGCGTGATTAGCTTTAAAACTCACTTTATAAAAAAATCTTCACTTTTGTAAGGATGATTGTACAATATGTAAAAATGCTAAACTTATCATGATATGATAATAAGTGATGTAAAATAGCCTCTTTTATGTGTTAAGATAAAATCTTGTAATTGTATTGAAAAGAAATGATAAAACAAAAATTATGCTAAGGTGAATGAAAACATGTTTCAATAAATTTTCAAAATTTAAATTTGCATTTCACATAAAATTGTACAAAATTACAAAAGATACGCAAATCTCTTTTGTAGATCTCAAGTGAATTCAAATTGTACACTTCTCGGCCTTGCGTATGATTTTGACGTTAAGATAGTCTACCATTCTGGCGATTCTAAGGCGTCTCAATGCCTCAGCATTTTCTTGCCCTTTAATAATATCTGGGTAAGCCATTTAATTTCCTGACAATAGTCGGCTACTCTCTTTGTAATTTTTATCCACACACGTGTGTCTAGTACAACGGTGACACCTATTTAATCTTTTTACTCTTCTTTTACTGGCCAGAGTACTGCGACCAGTAAGAGGTTGAGGTTGTTCCTCTTGGAGCTCAACTTTCCTCACCATCTTTGCATGACGAATTGTCCCGTCCTTGTTATCAAATGAAAATATCCGGAAGATGCAATATGCAAATGTAAGCACTCGACCATCTATATGAGAAGTCATGACTCTATCCAGTTCTTTAATGTCTGCTGGTCACAAAGACAAAAATAAAAATCAAAATAAATAATAGAAAATGATGAACCAAATAACAGAAAAACAAACGTGACCCTCCCCCCAACTAGATAATAGCCATGACCGCGAGGCGAAAATGGAATGGAAAAGGTGGGAGACAAACATGGGTAGGAAGAAAAGGCCCTTCCCTCCAATAAAAGATAAACTAGCTACCGAACCAAATAAATAAACTAAACTAACTATATAAACTAATTGGGTGTTGCTTGTACTTAAGCAAAGGTGGATCCATAAGATCCAAACTTTCAATCAAACTTACAAAGTTCTCCAAGTAGGGCTTCAGTCTTCGCCTATTGATTTTAAAAACATTCTCATTGCAGGAATTCTCAATTTCTGTTTGTAAGCACCCTATTTTTGCCCACTCGGCAATCTTCGGTCCGACCGAATCCAGTTTTCAAACATCATAATACATGCAAGCCCAAGACGGGTCTTTCAAACTCCAATCTAGTCAACTAGTTGCTTCCTAGACCCACAAGGCCCAATCAAAGCCATAAACATCATCACGCCCCTAGGCATTCCAGGCAATTTTCCAAGACCGAGCGATCTCGGGAACCAACGCCATCTAGGTAGCTTCCCAAGATCGGGCGATTTCGGGGACCAACACCTTATAAAATTCGAGACAGTTCACTTCTGGCGTTTGCTAGTCCGCCAATGTAGAATGTCCTTCATTCGATAGTTCTCTGAGACTAGGCATTTTCGGGGACCAACATCACCCTCACAGGTAGCTTTCTGGAAGCAGGCGTTCACAGAAACCAACACCATCCTACATGTAGCTCTCTGAGACCGAGCGGTCTCAGGGACCAACACCGCACAGGTAGTTTTCCTAGACCGGGCGGTCTAGGGAACCAACACCTAGGTCAACTCCGGCGCCTGTTAGCTCGATTCAATGAAAAATGACCAAATCTGCCCCTTAGGCCTCCAGGCATGTCTCGAGAAAGTTTTAAATCCCTTAAGATGGTAAGTCCATCTTTCCAAAGTGTTACTAAGCAGTTAGGCATATTCAACACGCCATTCTATCCAATTCCGATCTCATTTCGGCTAACCCTGCTTAAAATGACCATTTTACCCCTAGGTGCCCTAGCACAGCATAAATCCTACCAAACAGTGAAAAATTCTTTTGGGATCATCACCGAATGACCTAGAACGCTTAACATAACACTATGGTCCAATCCTGACCTTTTTCAACCGAACCCGATCAAAATGATCATTTTGCCCCTGGCGACCCAAACACGCCCCAAAATGACACCGGTCCTAAAATATTGAACGGCGGGTCTTGTCATACACCCCTGTTTAACCTAGAGAGGACCTTACAACACTAAACACCCCCAACTCAATAAAAGTTCCCTAGAGCGTCTTGCAAACGCTCTGCCAAAATTGTCTTTTCTCCCGATTCCCTGGTTATAATGAACTGTCAAACGACTTGAGAAATGCGCAAACCAAGGAATTCCTGAAAGCTCGTTCATAGGTCTTTCCATCGATACAGCTCGATCGGATAGATCGCTCCCCGAAGTCCCTCATCGCGTGGCTCGAAAACTACCATTTTCAACAACCCTTAGAGCGCCTCACAGATGCTCTGCCAAGTTTGACTTTTTTTCCAATTCCCCGATTATAACTCACCGTCAAACGACTTGAGAAATGCATAAATTAGGGAATTCCTGAAAGTATTTCCAGAGTACTTTCCATTGGTACGGTCCGATCGGAGAGATCGCTTCCCGAAGGCCTCGATCATGCGGCGTAAAAACAGCTACTTTTGAACCTTCGCGGAGCGTGTCACAAACGCTCGGCAAAAATGCTATTTCATGCACACTTCTTGAGATGATGTCTCACACTTTCAAACAATGTTTAGACTTTTCAAAATTGGAAAGTTCACGAGAAACCCTAAGAGAACACCATGGATGCAACAGATTCCTTCGAAACCTTTCTGGTTGGCACAATTATCGAGGCAAAGTTTAAACAAACACTGCCGGCAGTGGAGCGTATGCTACATGCGCCCTGATTTTGGTCAGATCGATCAAACTTCGCTTAGCCTTTAAGATTTAGCCAGTATAATGGGTGCCACGTGGCATTCTGCCAATGGAATAGTACCGGCGCATGTAGCACATGCGCTAGTGTCCAAAATTTTACCTATAAATACAAGCCTCCCCCTTTGCATATTCTAGAATCGAAAATTGATAGCGAAGCTCTGCAAAAACTGCTCCAAAACCTAGAATTCCTATATACATCTTACACCTCAAACCCATACTAACCCATACACTTCACCTACATAGCCTTCCATACCATAGAACACCTCATTCCAGCCCTTCAAGCACACCTAAAGCCATTCAAGCTCAAATCAAGACATTCATAAAAGATTGCAAGTGTATTAAAGGTAAAATGTGGTATTTTTTTTATATTCTTGTCTTCCCTCACTCCTCTCTTCTCCCTTCTAGCCTACTTAGGTTATTCTCTATTTTAATCCCCATCTTCTACCCCCCTTTCTTGCATGCTTGAAGTAAGAGGGCTTAGTTCATGCCTAGGGGAAAGTTAGTGAGAGCCATCGTGTAGGGGGATCTCTCACTAGCCTACTTTAAAATGGTATGGCTTTAGAGCCCCTTGATTATGTGGTGTAACCTAAAGCCTTGTATGAATTCATGACCCTCTTGCATGTTGCTATCTTGTTCATGTCTTGTGTGCTTGGCTTTATTTTCATGTTTATAACCATGTTTTTCAAAACTTACATTATTCTTATTTATATGCCATTTTCAAGCTCCATATCCCCTTCAAAACGGTTTTAAGAGTTGGTCCCTTGAAGCTTAGAATGAGGTTCTACGAAATCATGCCTTAGAAAATTCCCCCATTAACCCCTAACTCACATTTTTGCACCCTTGCATTCCAACTTGCATAAAAATGCTTTTCAAACTCTCTAATTCCCAAGGTTTCTATTCTCTCAAGTTTAGTGGTTAGAATGGCCCCATGGAACCCTCTCTTGAGTGGTCTCCCTTTTATATTGGCCATAGGAGCCCCAAATTGTAGAATGTTTCCCTTCTCTTTTTACTCTTGCACAAAAATGATTTTCAAACTCTTTGATTTCTAAGGTTTCTATTCTCTCAAATTTAGTAGTTGGAATGACCCCATGGAACCCTCTCTTGAGTGGTCTCCCTTTTGTATTAGCCATAGGAACCCTAACTTGTTAAAATGGTTTTCCTTGAAAAATGGTTTCCAAAATCTTTTTCTTAAAAATGGTTTTCAAAAGTTCATTCTCTCCATCTTCGCATTAAAAATGTTTTTTCAAATAGTTGTAATCATTGTATTGATTTTTGGAATCCCTACTCTTGTCAAGATAAAGGTTATAATGGTCTTAAGAAAATATTTTTCAAAACGGTTTTCAAGCACCAATCATATAAACCATATCCTTGGCTAGAGTCACATTTTTATGGAAATGATCTTCAAAAGGGTTGTCTACCAAAATCCTTTGCATAACATAAATCTTTTCAAAAATGCATAAAACCACCTTTCAAAACCATCTTCCTCCAACCCTATGTTAACTTGACCCTAGTTGTCCAACCCTAGGTTAACCTAACCCGAGTGAGTTAACCCTAGGTCACCTTAACCTTAGGTTAACCAAACCTGAGTTAGTTGACCCTAGGTCAACTTAACCCTAGGTTAACCTAACCCAAGTTAGTTAACGTTAGGTCATCCCTAACCTTATGCCAACCCAACCTAGGTTAGTATCCTTTAAGGTTCCAACTCAAGGACCCTTTTCAAATGGTCTTTCAATTCAAAACTATTCTCATAACACATTTTTTCCAAAACCTCATACTCTCTTGAGATTTCAAAAACCAACTTCATAACCTTTTCAAATACTCCTACACTCTATCTTTAAATTATTTCCAAAAATGTTTTCAAGAACTCACAACCCTAAGGTGTCCCTACCCCTTTTTATGGTTAGGGATTCTAAGGGAAGGTGATACATTAAGTTCAACCTTCAAGGTTGTCCATATTAGAGTTCTAAAGTCCTAGGTGTTTTCATAAACCACGTTCAAAAACTTTTCAAAGACCAACTTACTAAAACACTCCCAAATCATACCTCAAAGGTTTTCAAAACAAGATTTCAAAACATTTTCAAAACTCTCTTGAGTTATTTCAAAATATTTCCAAAACTCCCTTAAGTTGTTCTAAAAACATTTCAAAACATTTCAAAACCCTATTTTAAGAGCGTTTTTTCAAAAACCTTCAAATCCTATTTCAAAAACCCTCCAAAATCCTATTCCAAATTAAAACTCTCAAGTCCTCTTTCCAAAGACCACAAAGCGTCTTCAAGCATTCCAAAGGCCCTAATGCGCCTATTTTTCATCGGACTCTTGCCCGAACTATGAATGACCTGATTCTCGCCAAGTGAGATACGTAGGCAACCTAAAATGGTGCGGTCATAACTCCTATTTCAACCCCAATCCCCTTTTCAAAAGTTTATATCAACTCAAAGTTTCTATCTTAAATCCCTTCAAAACTCCTATATTTTTCAACTTCTTCCAAAACTTGCATCGTGCATTATTCATCCAAAAAGTGATGACTAAACCCTGTTTTCAAAACTCTAAAGTGAATATTAAGTGGATAATGGTAACCGGTTATTCTAGTGGGTGAACAAAGGGTGAATAGACATGTAGGTACCGAAAGGGCAGGGTAGGGTGATGATCTTAGGATATCTTCCCTACACGTAACCAACCCTCGGATCATAGATTTCTGTTTTCGAATGAACAAAATAGAGTTACTTTCAAAAAGGTCTTAAAATTTTCTAAAGGTTGCCAAACAGCTTATTCTCTCAAAAATCCTGAATTTAATCTTTGGATTAACACTTAGTTTTAGGTAGCCTAACTCACCTTAATCAAGTTAGGTGGCGACTCCTATTTTTCTAAAAAACCCTTAATCAAACCAATTTTAAGTTTAAACCTAGTTGCACTCGTCCTTTTAGGAGGATGAGTTCTAATGACAGAGTTTCGTACATTTTTTCGAGCCGAAAGGACTCGGTCCAAAAATCGGAGCGCGACACTATTGCTCTGTGCAGTGACACATCTCTTACTAGATAAGGTCTAGACCACTTACTCTTTAATTTACCCAAAAACAAGTGTAACAGAGAATTGTAAAGCAATACGTTTTGACTGACATGAAAAGACTTACAAAGGATGTGTTGGTCATGGAATGTTTTTATCTTGGCCTTAGAGACCTTTGCATTCTCATAGGTATTATTTCGAAGTTTCTCAAGTTCATTGAGTTGTAACTTCCTAGTTTGGCCGACCGCATCTATGTTCTCATTAAATTGGCGAATGACTTAATAAGCTTTGTGCTTAATTTTCATCGGAATGTGACATGATTTCCCATTCACAAGCCTATAAGGAGCAGTACTTAATGTTAGCTCTAAGTTTATTCAAATGGAATTTTATATATAATTTTGATGATAATTTACTTTGATTTATAAATATTTTCTTGATTAAATATATTCAATACTTTTAATCCTTGGTATAATTGGTGTAATAAAATTTTGCAAGATTATAAAGCACTTGAAAGAGATCTCAAAACTTGAAAAGTAATATCTAAATCTTTGAGAATAATGTTTTAAGGAAACTTGATTTAAGGAAGAAAATTAGAGGACATGATTTTCTTCTAAGGTTAAAAATTCGATGAAACTATATCCTATGATATAGCCTTAGTTTTTTTGTCCATATCTTTTGATCCAACCGTTGGATTAATCTAATTCTTATGGCATTAGAAAGAAGACTCAAATGTATAATTGCGGTGTTTTATGAAGTTTTTCTGAAAATGACATTTTATAGAGCGAAAGTGAGTTGGAAGGTAACTTACTGGATTTGAAATTCAAAATATGGCAGCTTGGAAATAGTCATGATTATTAGACCATATCTTTTGATCCAGAAGTCCAAATGATTTGATTCTTAAAGTTATGAAAATCTAACATCCATATATACATTTGATATATTTATGAATTTTTAAATTCAAATGTTATCTGGGTGAAACACAAGGTGAAAGAAGACTTAGTGTAGTAGAAATTTAAAGATGAAAGCTAAGAGACAGTCTAAGTATTTCACTCATATCTTTTAATTTCAAATGCTTTGATTCTTGAAGATATGGAAAGATAACGTCCATATTTACATCTTATATCTTATAGAGATTATATTTACATCTTATATCTTATAGAGATTTTCAAACTCGAATGTTTGCTCTATGAAAAAACTGATGTAAATTGACATAGCTGTGCAGAAATTTAAATATACTAGTTGGGAGATAGCTCGAGTAATTTGATCATAACTTTTGATCTGACCATTGGATCGACCTGATTCTTAAGGTTTTGAAAAGTTGATTTCCATGTATATAATGTTTCTCTTATAGCCATTTTCAAATTTGAACGTTATCAAAGAGAAAATCGAGGTGGAAATGAAGGTATCTGATCTGAAATTCAAAACCTGTTTGGCAGCAAGTAGCTCAATGGGAGGAAATGTCTTCAATGCTCCCCAATGGCTATAAACTCATTGGAAGCTACATATCATCCTCTTATATTTATCTATAAATAGAGATACACTTGAGGAACAAAATAGAACAACAACTATTGTGCTTCAAACTGATATTTACCCTACAAAGTTTATTGAGAGTTTTATTATCTTTTATCTTGTAATGTTTTGAAAGCTTCATTGGCATATCTATTCTTTGAGAGAATTTATTTATAAGCAAGAGTGGTTGTACTCTTATTCTTTCTTCTTGTAAGGGAGAGACTAGCTTGGAAAAATAGTTAGGGGTTGGGTGTGACTAATATCTGTATAAAAACTAGTTGGAGTGAGGGATCACTTGGTTGGGTGTGAGTAGCACCTGTGTAAAAACTAGTTTGAGGGGTGTGACTAGCATCTGTATAAAAAAACTAGTTATAAAGAAGGATTAGTGCTTGGGTTCAAAGGCTAGTGGCTATATCTACTGTTTGAATATAGTAGAGAAAAATCTCAAGGAAGGAACCTTGAGGAGTGGACGTAGACTTTGGAGTTGAAGTCGAATCATAATAAATCTTGGTGTTGTATTCTCTTCTCTCTATCTCCTTTACTTCATAGTTTGAATTGCTTGCATTTATTTACAACATATTATTGGTTGATTCATATTTGTTTGAATATTTAGTTAGAATTTTTAAATCTGAAATTATTTGTTGAATAATTGTTTAAACCCAATTCACCCCCCTTTAGGTTGCCACCTGCACTAACACCTAACACAGTTTTGTAAGCAATTCTATAAGCCCAGAGTGTATCCACTAACCTTAAGGACCAGTTATCACGATTAGGGTTAACAGTTTTCTCAAGAATGTACTTAATCTCTCGGTTGGCTAACTTAACTTGGCCACTAGTTTGGGGATGATAAGGTGTACTAACCTTGTGAACGACCCCATACTTTCGCATTAACATTCCAATAGATTTATTACAAAAGCGAGTGCCACCATCACTAATAACAACATGAGGCATACCAAAGCGAGAAAAGATATTCTCCTTTAAGAACTTGACCACAATGCAGTAATCATTGGTACGAAAAGCAACGGCTCTACCCATTTAGACACATAGTCAATGGCCACAAGAATGTAAAGGAATCCAAACGAACTAGGGAACGGTCCTATGAAATCAATACCCTAACAATAAAATATCTTAAGAGTAAGAATTGGGTTGAGGGGCATCATGTGCTTTCTAGTCAAATTTCCTAATCGTTGACACCTACCGCAGGATGTGCAAAAAGTGTGAATATCTCAAAACATGGTATGCTAATATAAGCTAGATTACAGAATCTTTGCAACCGTTTTTTTCGAACTAAAGTGCCCACCACAAGTATAGGAATAACAGAACTCCATGACAGATTGAAACTTGTTGTTGGGGATACATCGACGAATTATTTGATCGGGACAATACTTGAACAAGTACGAATCTTCTCAAAAGAAATACCTCACATTTCTAAAGAATTTTTGTTTATCTAAGTAAGACTAGTGTGACGATATCTTGCCAATAGCAAAAAAGTTGGCTATATTAGCGAACCATAAAATAGTTACGTGATAAAGTGCTTGGATTTAGAAAAGATGCTCATTCAAAAAATACTCATTGATATAGAGACTATCTTTGGCTTCCCCATTAGTAGGAAACCGTGACAAATGGTCAGCAACTTCATTCTCTACCAATTTCTTGTCTCGAATTTCAATGTGAAACTCTTGTAGCAAAAGAATCTAACGGATGAGGCATGGTTTTGCATCAAGCTTGGTTAATAGGTACTTTAGTGCAGCATGATCAGTATATATGATGACTAATGACCCCACCAAGTATGACTGAAATTTATCTAATGCAAAAACGACAGCAAGAAGTTCCTTTTCAATTGTGATATAGTTCAATTAGGCTTTATTTAAGGTTTTTCTTGCATAATAGATGACATAGGGTTTCTTGTCCACTTTATGCCCCAAAATTGCTCCTACAGTATAATCACTAGCATCACACATCAACTTGAAAGATGATGACCAATCGGGTGACCGAATGATAGATGCAGTTGTCAACACCTCTTTAAGCTTGTCGAAATCTTATTGGCATTCAGACGTCCATTCAAATAAAACTTCTTTTGATAATAGATGGCATATTGGACGAGAGATGGCACTAAATCCTGTTATGAATCACCGATAAAAACCAGTATACCGAAGGAAAGATTGAATGTCTTTCATAGTTCTAGGAGTAGGTAGTTCCTAGATCAGTTCAACTTTGGCTTTATCTACCTCAATCTCATTGCTAGACACAATGTGCCCAAGCACTATACCTTGTGTCACCATAAAATGGCACTTTTTCCAGTTGAGGACAAGGTTACTCTCCTCACATCTTTCTAACACATTCTTGAGGTGTTCCAAACAACTCTCACAGGTATCTTCGTACACAGAAAAATCTTTCATAAAAACCTCCAAGAATCTCTCCACCATATTACTAAAGATATTCATCATGCACCTTTGAAAGGTGGCCGGTGCATTGCACAAGCCAAAGGGCATTCTTTTGTAAGCATAAGTACTAAAATGACATGTGAAAGTCATTTTATTCTAATTTTCTAGGGCAATTTCAATTTGATTGTACCCAGAGTACCCATCTAGAAAACAGTAAAAGGCTGGTCTTGCTACTCGTTCTAAGACTTGATCCAAGAATGGGAGTAGGAATTGGTCTTTTCTAGTAACAACATTTAGTCGACGGTAGTCAATACACATGCGCCACCCAGTTTGAATCCTAGCAGGCACTAGTTCATTTTTCTCATTTTGAATTACCGTGACTCCAGATTTCTTATGAACAACTTGGGTTGGACTGAGCTACTTTGAATCAGAGATGGCGTATATGATAACCGCGTCGAGAAGTTTCAGTACTTCTCCTCTCACAACTTCTTTTATGTTGAGATTTAAACGCCTTTACATTTGACGCACCAGTTTAGACTCTTCCTTAAGATATATGTGATGTGTACATACAAGAGAACTAATACTGTGAAGGTCTGTAATGCTCCAACCTAAGGCTTTTCTATGATTCTTTAGCACTTTCACAAGGCTCTTCTCTTGGCCTTCAGACATACTAAAGGACATAACAACAAGATAAAACTCACCTTCACTAAGGAATACATACTTCAATGTAGATGGTAAAGATTTTCTTTTCAGCGTGGGTGTTTTTTGTTTAGAAGGGACATGCTTTATGACACTAGAAATTAGAGGTCTCTAGTGACCCACTTGCTACATTGTTCTCTCTTTATCCTTCTAGAAATTGTGTCCCTAGACTTGACATGGTCACAATCTAATCGGTCATGTGGCTTACTCGAAACAAGAGCTTTTTCAATAGGATCCTCAAAAAATTCACTCTCAATGTACTCTTGCACAATAGATTCAATGTAGTCTACTTCTCTAATGTCCTCATACTCTCCCGATTGTTTTCCAACTGAAAAGATATTCATCTCAACAGTTATATTTCACAACACCAATGTCCTCATCTTCAAATGCTCTAGGTGGCTATAAAACTGGCTTAACTTTCTTTTTCTCTTTCTTATTCTCATCTTTTTCTCTTTCTTGTTCTTTCACATCTTCATTCCCTTCATCACTAACCTTAAGTGTTTCCTTTTTAGGTGAAATGATTTTATTAATGATTTTTTTGCTCCTTAAGGTTGTGATAGATTGGACTTGTTCATGACTAGATTAAGGATCAGTCCTCGCTTCGGTCATGTTTACTTACTTTGTGGGATTTGGATTTGGTTGCGGTTGAGGTGGAAATCTCCCCGACACTTGTTGAGTCAAAACTTATGTCAAGTTAAACATTTGCTTTGCTATGTCCTCCAATATCCTAGTGTGTTGGTCTAATACCTTGTGTTACCTATCCACCCTATTATTGACTCTTCTCATATCATATTTCAATTGATGAACATTATCTTCTAAAGGTCTCCTATGAGGGGGTTGATATGTATTAGGTTGGGGTTGAAAAGGATGGATTGTTAAGCTTAAACAAGTTGGGATTGGAAAGGTTAAGGGTTTTGAGACCCTCTTTGGAATGCTTAAGGATTCGAAGGACCCTCATTTCTCCACCTAAAATTTGGGTTATTTCGTCGTCCAGGGTTATATATGTTTGAGAAAGGGTTTCCCCAACTCGTTGATCACTATATGTTCCCCGATATTAGCCAACCGCATTGGCTTGGCCATGCAAGGCCTCCTTGAAATTTGGTATAATTGGACATGCAACAGTTTCATGTTTCATTATACCACACATTAAACAACTCTCTTTCCTGTGAGACTCATTATTCACAAACATTGCCCTTACTTGTCTCTATGGCTTCTAACTTTCGGGTAAGTGCAGTTATTCTAGCATTCAAATCATCCATTTAATTAAGCTAAAATGTTACCCTAGGCTTAGACTCATGATTTTGGGTCGTAGTTGTGATCCAATCTCTAACCAAATTCTCTAAGTAATTAAAAAAGTCATACGCTTCGAATGGGTCTTTGTCATACAAAGTCCCTGCGCACATAGACCCAACGAATTGTATCAGTTGTGGAGTCAATGATGAATATAAAGTATTTATGATATGCCAATTGGTGAAACCATGATGTGGACAGGTACTCAACAAATCTTTGAATCTCTCACAACATTGGAAGAACTATTCATTAGACACGGGCAAATTGAGAGATTTAGCAACGAATCGTCTAAGTTTTATGCTTAGGGAAGAATTTTTTCAAAAATGCTGTCAGAAGATCTTGCCAAGAATGAATAGACTTACGTCTCAATGAATTGAATCATGTCTTGGCCTTGTCTTTGAGAGAAAATGGGAAGAGTTTCAAAAGTACAACTTCCTCTGGGTAAGAATTATCGAAGAACATAAAGCATACGTCATCGAAATCTTTTATGTGCTGATATGGTTTTTCAGAATCAAAACCATGGAATGGATTCAACAGTTGGATCATTCCTGGCTTTAAAGTCATTGTGATCTGATGTGCAGAAAAAAATATACAAGAGGTAGGCGCTTGCCTAGTGGTATTTAGATAATCCCTGAGAGATCTATGGGGAGGATCGCCAGGTACACTCCCACCTTCAGGTACATTATTTGAATTTGGCAGGTTGGGATTCACATATGATTGATGATCAAATTCTTCCACCATTGAGATAGAACTAGGACCTTAGTGAACTAATTGAATGTTCAAAACAAGAGTACTAAATGGGAAAATAGTACGGAAGATAAGAGAAAGATCACTAGAAGAGACAATGCTCAACAATCGTCAATGCACATCCCTAATGAAGTTTTTCATAAAAGTGTACGTATTCTATGAAGACATAAATTAACCCTTCTTGAAACATCAATACCAAAAAACACTAAAAAGAGAACAAAAAGAGAAAAAAATACCTGCACATAAAAACAACAAACAAAAAAAATATTAGATAGGTTAGTAACAACGTTATGATAATCTTAATGAGCAACGCCGACCTAAATAGATAGTGAATCAGCTCGAAATAAGGTTATCCACAATAATCAAATAATATATATATATATATATATATATGAAGCCATACGGTCACCATATTGAGTGGCGTCGACCTAAATAAGTGGTGAATCAACTCGAAAGGTAAACCACAAAGAAAAATAAAAAGATTTGAAATAAAGTGTAAAAAATAAAATATTAGAATGGTAACTAACGTTAGTTATCCACTAAATAAAAGAAAATATTAAATAATTAGTAAGTTAGATGAGTTAGATAGGTTAGATGAAGAACAAAAATAAAAAATATGGTAACCAATTTGATTGACTTCATCCAGCAGTAGGCGAGTATGCCAACCAAAGAAGTTAACCACAAAATAAATAAAAAGTAAAAGTAAAACAACTAAACATATACAAATATACAAATAAGCAATGGAACGAAGTAATAAGTTAACATAGGCCATTAATCAGTTGGTATACACCTTTCAATTCCTTCATCAAGCTAGGAAAGTAATCAATTATTCTTAAATATGCAAAGGAATTATTATTATTTTTAAAATTTTTTTAATTTAATTTTTAATTTTTAATTCTTTTGCATGATTTTATTGAAACTGTTTCCCGGCAACAGCGCCATTGTAGTATAGTGGTGAGTATTGTCGCCTGTCACACAGGTGACCTGGGTCCAATTCCCGGCAACGGCGTCAAAATACTTAACTACGCTCAGAATATGACAATCTATTAACACCCAAGTGCTGGTGTAACGAAGCAATAAATAAAATCCGGTAAGATTGGAGTCGATCCACATGGAACAGTTGTGAAAACATACAAAGTTACGTGTTAAAATTCATCCACGGTAAAAGATTAGATATCAATTAAGTCATGCTAGACACTGTAGTATTCCAATGGATTCAGTTGGAACCTAAACCCATCTGTTTGAATTTCACATTGAAAAGTACTGATGAGAATTAGACAATTATTGCAGAAAAAAGGTAACCAAAGCAAAATAAAAAAATTTGAGAGCACTGATGGTTCAAGAGCGAGACTTTAATTAAAAATAAAATAGTTTTGGATC
Organism: Euryodendron excelsum; assembly: GCA_033060915.1. NCBI lineage: Eukaryota > Viridiplantae > Streptophyta > Magnoliopsida > Ericales > Pentaphylacaceae > Euryodendron > Euryodendron excelsum. Next base: position 15,594,691 of record CM065380.1, on the reverse strand, counting down.
CAATTAATCCGATCACCTAATTCACCTAAAATTTCAATGAAGGTTTTATAACTCAAATCATTAGTTTTGTGTTAAACCTTTGATTCGGAATATTAAACTATTAGAATGAAAATTCAATAATAATTAAATTTATAATAATAAAATTAAAACCATAGATTCATACCATCAATTTGTGCAATAACTATACCAAACTAAGATTTGTGCATAGAAACTATCAAATTTAGTCAGGAATCTAAGTTTTCTCAAAAATTTAGAATTTAATTACCAAGAATTGAAAGATTTTAAAGATAAAATATTGAAGACTCAATTACCTCTGTTGATATTTCAAGATTCTCAGATGATTTTCACAATTAGCTCTAAAAATAAAACTAGCTACTCATAGTATTGAAAAGAAAAAGATATGGCTTGAAAAATAACTTTATAAATAAAAAAGTTTATTACAGTAGAATAATGGTAAAGAAACAACTGAAAGGAGAAATTAAATGAGTGAAAAGTTGCTAGCAAACTAACTGAAAATCTACCCCTAAGAAAGAAAACAATTGAATGAAGCTCTCTCCCTCTCTTCCTCTCTGCTCTCTTTCTCTTTTTATAGCCGAGAGAAGGAAAGTATCTTTGTTTTATTTTTTTGTTTTTATTTTTTTCTTCTTCTTTCCTCCTTTTTTCCCTCATTTTCTTCCTTCTTTTCTTTTTTTTTTATCTCCTTTTTTCCTTTTCTTCCATGTCCCTGTCGGCTACCTTACCTGCACACACAAATGATATATATATATATATTACTAATAAGATATAATATAATATATACACCCACTCATATAAATAATATACATCACCTTGCTTCATTTTGTTTGTTTTTATTTTCAAATCTGCTCAAGGCGTGTAAAACGTGAAAAATATTACAGTTATATAAAAATGATAAATAATACATAAATAATAACTAACATTAACCAGAAATTATACTTTTTTAAAGTGTAATTAATTTTTATTTTCAGTTATCACATAGGATCATGAAGATTTTGGTAGAGCTTCAAATGCATCTATCTTAAGATAAACACTAAACATCTCATAATAAAAAAATATTATGTTTGAGGTAACGGTGGATTAGTAGTTACTACTTGGATTAATAAAAAATATTCAAATGCTCTCTCTCTTTCTCTCTCACCCACCATTGGGCAAGTTGCATTTTTTTTTTTTTGTATTGGACTTGTACCTACTGTAAATTTTCAGCCATGTACAAAACAGCAGCACTTGTAACTTGTAAGCATGTTTCATCTCAGTTTGTTTTTCCACCAATCATATGGTTGATACTTAGTGTTCATTACTTTGCAAGAGTTCTGTTTGCTTATCCCTTGAAGGCTATATTTTGAAAGGGCCTCTTGCTTACTGGACAATAGTATTTTGTAGCATTCTTTAAATTCAAGTGAGGGGTTGACTTAATTCTTTTGCCTGTATATAGTATGTCATTGTTCTGTGTACTCAGGGTGCTTGTTTCTTTCTTTTTTTTTTGGAGTGTTTGGTTTTGCTCTCTGTTTCTCCGTCCCCTCTGCAGGTTCTCTCTCTGCTAGTTCTATTTTCATTTTATTTCTTATTCATATCTAATGAGAGCCATTGATTGAAATCTTTGGATTTGCTCCCTATATAATTGAAATGTACAGACCTATCAGAAGAAATAGTATTGTTTTATAATATATTTATTTATCACATGGAATAGTATTGTTTTACAGTGTAATATACTTACTTTTATCTGATTTTTTATTTTAAGTTGAGTTACCAATGGCCAAAATGGTGTTGAAGCTATTAGAAGAAATGATGGCTGACTTAGGGATTTAGTATTGTGCTTGAAGATTAATCTATTTGAATTGTTTCTTTTACTTCGTTGTAATTTAGCTATTGAATTTTTTCTTGTGTTTGAGATTGTTGGCTTGTATTACTTTTAAATAATTTTTTGTTTTTATTTGTGAATTTTTTAATATTAAATATTTCGTTTCTTTTATTTAAGTTTGTGTTTTTTTGTAATTTATTGAGAATGAAGCAGAATAAAAGGTGAAACCGATTCTTCCCAAACAAATACAAACCGACTCAGTTAGAATCGTGGAATAGAACTAAATCAACACGAATCGATTCGGATTAATTCGTTTCAGTTTCAATTACTAATTGGTTCAATTTTTTATTCCAAAAAAAAATTAAATTAATTCAGTTCGACTTCAATTAGTGATTGATTCGGTCCTGGTTTTATAAATCTAAAACCAATAATGATTGGTTCCATTACGATTAGACATGAACTCAAACGCAGCCGATTCATCTGCACCCTAAAGCATGATGATCGTACAACTTGATTACCCAAGACTTCAGAATCCAAGTCAGACAGAATGATAGTACATTGTCATAATCTGATGTCAAAGGAAGGGTGCCCCTTAACTATAAATAGCAAGTTTCCAAAAGTGTATATATATATATATTGAAAGATGCCCTGAGAAAAATCACGGTAGAAGATTTTTTTAGATAATTAAATAAGAGTTTAATTTTGTTGCATTAATAATATATAATTTTTTATATTAACGAACACCAAAATTTGACACAAATTCATGAGTCTTATCGTTTTATATTGCATTTAAACTCTAAAAAATAGGCATCGCATTTTGGTGACCGTATGCATAAAAAAATTTACATTGTAAGTACATCAAAACTTATTAAATAAAAGCTATGGTTTGAGTAAGGGTTGATAGAACAGCTAAGTTTTGTGACATTGCTGACATTACTTGTCGTATAGTAATCGTGCATGTATAATTCATGTTAATTATACTTAGGGATGGAATCAGGAATTTTATTGAGAGGGGGTCAAGGTAAATTTTTTTTAAAATTTTGATAAGAAAAGATAGAATATTTTGAAGTTTGTGAGGGTCAAAGTAAAAAATTTTGTATTTTGAAGAACTAGAATAAAATTTTTTGAATTTTAGAGGGGCCAATACACTATTCCTTATTATAGATACATGAAATTTATTAGATTATACGAATTTTATTAAAATAGGGGGCTATGACCTATACTGTCATAGGGTAGGCCGTCCCTGATTATACTACAATTAAGAGATAATGGCAAGTTGCAAGTTTTCAGTTCTTTGAAACTTGGATGCGGATCTAAAAAAAAATTAAAAAAGAAATTAACCCATCTACCCATGTGATTCAGTACCTTATTATGTCAAGACCACCAATCAATTTTTACTTAACCTTTATTTGAATTGTATATTTGCAGGGGAAATGACGAGAAAATGCATTGCGGAGGATTTCCCTTTTTGATTGGTATGAAAAATGTACAGAAAAAACATAGGATATGAGAAGATATAGGGAAGAAGCTCTGGGTTTGAATGTCATTTTTCCTTTGCCAGATTTCTATCAATTAAGGGTGAAAGAGAGAAACTACACTCATTTATTGATTGTTTTTTGGTTCTAAGAATGGCTCCGAGCTAGCTAGCCAGCTATCCGTTGATCACTCTCAAATATTATAAGGTCGACACGCTTACATGAAAATCCATTATAGAGGGCAGCGCCACGTGGGGTTCAGAGAGGCCACTTGCCCCTCTTAACTTTTTGAAAATATTACTTTCACCCGTAACTTCAAAAATATCTTTCACTTTGCTCCTTTAAAAATTTGTTATATATTAAATATTTTGCTTGGACCTATATGTTTAGAATGTCTGTTAATTTTCTCTTTTAGAAATTTATGAATGACCCCTTAGGACGTTAATTGGTCTAAAAATGCTTTTATGTATGATTTACATAAGCTTATATAGAAGGCGGCCTATTGTTGATTATGACAAAAAAAAAAAAAAAACTAGAATACCCTGTTTGGATATGATTTTCTTGTTTTCTTTTTGTATTCTCTGAAATAAAATAAAAAAATGGACCATAAAGAATACCATCGCTTCCATTTATGTATGAAAATAGTTCTCGAAATTTTTAAAAAAAAAATTGTTCTTAAAACTAGGGTGATTTCAAAAAAATTAACCAAAGACAAGCTTTGAAACTGATTTACCAAGTTTCACAAAAATTTTACTTCTACAGCATTACACGTCAAAAAAAAAAAAAAAAAAAAAATTGGGCTGTGATTAATTGTTACACTTCTAAACAAGCTTTTTGGCTCCGCCACTGCACAATGCACACCTAGATAACTACAGAATTATGTTCAACAGCACTCATAAACATTCTCTAGCCTAGCTGTCACTGCAAACTCTATCTGGTAATCGTCTAGTAACACTATAAATTAACTTCTTGAAACGCTGCTTTGCTTCGATCGGACGCAGTTTCGATGATTCGTTATTTGCTGTGCAACACACATGAGCCATGACTTCAAGGTTGGAAGGTAAAAAGAGGCTTATTAATATTTTTTGCTCAACTTGTAGAATATACAGATTACCAACTGCATATCGTACGTGAAGCAAAATAGTTGCATGCAAAGCAAGTCCAAAGTGTAGGCAAATATGAATAGATTTTTTTAACAGTTCTACACAAGAAAAGTTTATATCTCTATCCCTGAAGCCTCAAAGAAAATATCTTTCTTTGATGAAAACTCTCTTTGTAGACAAAATTGCGTCTATATTGCGCAAGCTCGTAAATATATCAATACTCACATCATCATCCAGACACCACCACCATAGAAATAACATGATACCACTGCAACCAATTCCACCATGCTAACAATATTTCAAGCGCATCCATCATCTCAATTGCAGTGCTCCTAATCACCACCACATTTATTTGCTAACAATTTCGCCAATGTTGAGCAAGAATCTTGCAAATCCTACGCACCAAAGGATGTGAAATGAAAGAGTGTTAGAGGAACCCATCAAATTAAGATAACTGAGATGAGGCCAAGTAAGGGTTTTCTTGCACTCAATCATGAATTTCAAGAAAAGCTTACTACACTATGTTTGGACCTTAAATCTTGCGGAGAGAGCAAAAATACAGGAAAAGTAAATGAAGCAAAAAAGTTAATTTTTTTTGGTGACGGTTAGGAAAATTAAAATAGAAAACAGGTGTTTATCAAAGAATTTATTATATTTTGTTTTCTGATCCATAAAAAATTTCAAAATGAATATTTATAAGTAAACTTTTTTCCCTTCACAAATCCAACACCTGAATGAGAAGTTTTCGGAGAATAAAACGTTTCCTTCTATTTCCAGAAAAGAAAATGATAAGGGAACTCACTTGAACTTGAGTGCTTGTAAGAAAATTGCACTTACATAAATCTGGCCCATTTCATTGTGTCTGTTGGTAAGGTGGCCTGGGTGATAACTTCTTTGAACAAATATTGAAAATTTTAAGCCTAGCAGGTGAGGGGAGACTTCAAGCTTTGAATTGATTGCCCTTCAGTAAGATGGGCCAATATCCTAAAAATCCAATGTCTATAATGCGCCCCGTAACCCACCACCCCATGAAGCACTGTTTTCTTTTCTTTTTTTTTTTTTTTTGTCGGTCGGTGCGTCGGATAAAAGCATTCAAGCACTTCTTTGGTTGTGCTGATATTCCAATCCAAATTGAATGTGCAACAATTATAGTTCTACTCATAATTATCAATCTCGTACCGGTTAAGTTATTGTTTTTGCTATTAGTACGGTACATATCAATACCGGTGTAATACTGAATACCGTATCAAATTTATCGTCATAAATATTATATACTATAAAAATATATATTTAAAGTGTCAATAGTTTTAATATAATATAAACGTGTTATCTAACTTAAATATATATTTAAAAATACTTAAAAGACATATTATTGTCTGGTATATGCTTAAAATAAATTTTAATTGACAATTATCATCAAAATAGAATAAAATTAAATTATTTTAAAATAAATTACACAAAACTGATACTGTTTCGTATTTTCGGTACCATCGGTATTGGCTGGTATCACCGATATTGTTCGGTATTAACCAGTACCTTAGTTAGTACGGTACCACCATTCATTTGTATTGGATAAAGGTCGGTACGATACGTACTGGCTAGTATTGCCGATATCAGTACGAGATTAATTACTATGGTTCCACCCACTATTTCAACTTTAATTAGAAGATTTTTTTTTCCCTTTTTGCTTTTTTGCAAAGTATGTTTTAAAATTAATTCCAATTCCCATCCAAACTTGGTTGAATATTTTTATAAGGAAAATGCTATTCTTTCAAAAAAATTATACAAAGAATTCTATTAAAATGATGTGGCAGCGACATTTTTGTAAATAAGATTCACCATGATGAATGTTATATTTTTAAATGAATAACTGTCATTTAACCATATAATTCTGATGATAAATTATATATAAATTTTTATGTTTGGATAGCATTACTCATTTTACAATCTTTAAACAAATAAGGACACTCATTTAAAGCGATTGTGAGTTAGGAAATACTATGCAACTTCCAATGGCTTTGCTTCAGTCACAGCCTATGGAATCGTGTATTGTCAACATTTTTTTGGTTCTACAGATTAAGGGGTGTTGGAATTGCTCTTTAAAAAATTTATAAATCATAATCTTAAATTAGTTTTAAAAAGTTACTTATTTCAAAAGCCTTTTTAAACTTAAGTTAGACTTAAAAAGTTATTTTTTTAAGTCAAAGTCAAACACAGTTTAAAAAATTCATAAGTTTAATTTATAAGCTATTAAAAAAATTTATTGTCCAAATACCCCTAACATTCTGTAAAAATTTGAGACTATTATTTGATTTTTAATGGTAAAGATCACATATATGTCAAAAACTACTATGATCAAATGATTTTGGCCATAAGATCCTGTACAAGACGATTTATCCTTCAAAGTAATTACTTCGCCAACGCCAACGATAGCTAAAGCAACTACAGCAGAATTTGTGTAGTAGTCTCCTCCAAGACACCCCATAAGACAAATTTGATCCATACATACATATATCCATGATATGAATATCATCATTAACAGTTTTAAGTGAAATACAGTCATAGTAGCACAAATGCAAGAACGCATCAAGACTAGTTCTTGGCCAAGACGAACATAATTCATAATGCCTTAAATAGCGGGCGCCGCAGGGCTGGTGGTAGAGCTAGAACTATCATCCTCCACCTGTTCAACAACATCTTCATATTTGTACAACCAGGCGCAGACTAAATAATAGCCCAAGTTCAACATCCCAACCCCACCCAACACCCAATACAAATTATCCATCCTCCCATCGTTGATATCGTCCGGCAACCATTCCGTTACCCTCCGAACAAGTCCGATCACAGCAGTGCTCAAATAAAATGCAATGCCAACAAGCAATGCAACCAATGCAGTCGACGTGCTCTTCAGCGACGCTGGAAATTCCTGGTAATAGAACTCAACATGACCAGGAAAATGAAATCCTTCTCCACTACCGGCAAGAGCCAGCTGTGGTGCTAGCCACAAGACGGACATGGGCACGACGGTGGAGCCATTTTGGCCTTGGAAGTGGTGAGACCGAGCCACCCCGAGCCGCTTTGACTCGACCAGGGCTGACACTGCCATGCTAAGCACAGTGAACACGTGTCCAATCCCAATTCGTTGGAGAGGGGTCGGTGCTCGACCGGATAGTTTCTTCCACAAGGGATATAAAAACCGGTCAATGAGGGCAATAGAGATAGAAGTAGAAATCAGTATGAAGACTATCAGAGACCCGGCTGGGATTCTAAAATGGGTTCCAATGTGACGGTCCATGGCTAGAGCTTGAAGGGTTGCTAAGCTGGTTTGGATAGCTAGTGGGGTTGTTAAGAAAATACCAGTTGACCATAGTGGTGAGATTTTTATCATGGTTTTCAGATCTTCTACTTCTTTCACTGTACACGGCTTCCATTGTTTTCCAATTGAGCCGTCTGTGCGGATTTCTCCTTCAATTTTCAAAGCTGCGCGGTTTAGGAACCTGTATGTTGAAATAAGAGCAAAAGGGCTCTGATACCAGGATCGAATAGATCATAAAGAGAATAACAGAAAAAGAAGAAGAGGAGAACCCTGAGAAAAAACATGATATTTACATCATAATTCTACGAATGGTTGTATATTCTTCTATGAAGAGAAGCATATATATATATATATATAATACTAAAAAGGTGGCATACACTGCGAGTGTGTACTATATTACACTCAATTACCCTCTCTACTACTAATTTAGTATTGGGTGGTTATAAAATCTGAAAAAGTGATTTGGTTGTAAATTTTACATAATTACCCTTATATGTGTTGAATATAAATTGTGCAAACTTCTTACTGTAAATCATTTTTATCAAAAGAAAAAGCCTCACCAAAGTACAGATTTCACTAAATGGATTTACTTTATAATAATATAAATATAAAAGTATAGACATATAAGCCTATGAAGAATGCCGAATAAGGAGTAGAAAGAGGAAACTATGGAAAAGATGAAAGTAGAGTCATAAAATAATTATTTAGTGTATAACACTCCACATAAAGAGTGCAATTTTTTTTTTTTTTTTGCGAGCAAAGGATTCATTAAAATGAAAGAGGGGACAAAGAGAAGGGGGAACCCAAGGCTGATCAAGCAGAAAAGAGCTTGACAAAAAAGGGGACCAACCCGAAAGAGGGAGACACAGGGGAGGAGGGGAACAAATTGGCAAGGAGCCAATAAGAACAGCAAACTAGAAACTAACTAAAATTTTATAGCTTGGACACCTTGAATGCAGTACAAAAAATCATGAACGCTGAAAAAAGCTTTTGGAGCAGCTGCTTTCACCTACAGTGCAATTGTATTGAAGTATTCAATGCAATTGTTCCAAAGTATATTTCATGATGTATCTCCAATTATGGTTATTGATTTGGATTTGCAACAAATCTTACTTAAAAGTACTTGTGGGTGTCGCTGCAACAATCTTTGTCACTCCATCAAGCGGACTGTGATAATAATCTTCAGCTCTGAGTGTAAGCAAGAGATTCCTCTTTCGGATAGCTGCAACAATAACACGAGCTAAACCCATGAATGGGCTCCCTTGGGGTCGAACATAGCGGTAGAAGCGGCTTCCGAATAGGAAAATGGCTAAACCAATTATGTTAGCCCCAACACATAGGCCCAAGCCCCATCCCCAACTCACACTATCTTCAACATAGACGATGGCCGTGCCGCTTATTGCAGAAGAGGTGTACATTGTGAAGATGAACCAGTTCCAGAAAATTCCTTGATGCTTGGGCTTGTTAAACTGATTCGCTCCCATCGTTCCCATAGTAAAGCGTGTACCACTTACCCCTATAATTGCAAGAGCTACAGCTGTATATACGACTGCATATTGGACTTTCGTCGGGGTGCTGCAAAAGCTTGATCCAGTTTCACATGGCGGAGGCCTCAGAGAATCAATCGTTGCAATTAGGGCTAAAAGGATTATGCCCTACAAGAAATGATTTTGAGTTAGGTGAATGAGGCTAATGATTTTGCGTAATGTGTAATCACAACACCTTTAACTTGTGTTTTGTTAGCCTTAATTTAAGATTATATATAACTTTTTACTTAAATTTCAATACTAATTTTGTTTGGTGAACAAGGTTTTAAGCTTAAAATGGACAACTTTGGACAAGCGTAAGGAGTAACTGTTGGAACGGTCTGAAAACTTCAGAGACCAATTTTGATCGTTTGAATCAGGTCAGAAAATCATTAGCAGAGCATCTGAAATCCATCCAAACGATCCCCAAAAGTGTTTGAACAATCCGAAACAAGAAGGTTCATCTATATTAGGTTCGAAACACATTTAAAAATACAGAGACTAGTTTAAGTCGTTTGAAGACCGTTTGAACTGTTTCTTAGTAATCTATATATACATATATATACTAAAAGGGTGGCACGTACTATATGCGTATACTACACTACACCTAATTATTTATCTACTTGCTAATGGTTATCTGGTTGTCACCGTATAAGTGGTGGGAACATATTATATCAAATCATTTCTCTAGATTATCTGATTGTTAACCATATAGAAAGTGAGAACATGGGTTACATAATAATTTTTTAAATATTTTAGGACAATTTGAAAATGTAAAATAACGTGACAGAACTTGACCAAAGCTCTAATGTTAACTTTTTATAATAGTATAAATATAAGTATATGAACTACAAACTTTAATTGTAAATATGTCCTTTTAAGCAACAGTCAGCATTTCTAATAGAATAGAAGAGAGATTAGTAACGTGAGTGTTAGAATGGAACTATCACCAGCAAAGAGATGAGAGAAGAAATCCAGATGACGGAGAAACAGCCGAGGAAGGAGTCAGCTACAATTGCCCCGATGACAGGAAACATGGAAATGCAGCCATTAACGACGTTCCAAAGTTGCGCGGCATCAATGCTTTTCATATTGAACTCCCCAATCATAAATACAAGAAGGTTGTTCATCCATCCCCCGGCTGCAAGAGTTAAGCCCGCCATGGTTGCTGGTTTCAACAAATAGACTACATATCATATTGATGAAACATAGTTGTGCAAGCATGAGAGAGAGAGAGAGAGAGAGAGGGAGAGAGAGGGGGACCTGTGAGGAATGGAAATGTGACCCAACCGCCTCGCTTGTGACCAGAAGTAGACATTTGGGCTTCGCCATCAGTGGTGCCGGGGAGTGAAATGTCCATTCTGAACCAAACTGGTGTAGCTCGTTTGCTGCACACTAAATGGCGACTCTATATATATATATACAAAGACGATTAGCGTTGGAATAGGAATTCCATCATCAAAGGGGCCCCGTTATTTCCACTGAGCATATTAAAATGATGGGTGGACTGGTAGGAAACTGTCGGATTCGAAATCACAAATAGAAGTTTCAAAAACTCTTGCCTTATGTCCATTTCATGCTACAGATTCAAACCTTTGTTTGCAACCTGGGATAGAATGATTTAAGTATATATATAGTCCAAAACATGTCAATCCAGATTTTAAGTATGTATATTTATATATACATGGACCTTAAAGCGTTTGTGACAAAATCTCCATTGATCTGTTTGTCTCTAATTGATTGTGATTTAGAGGTTATAAATCAAGCATCTATGCGATCAAGGACCTTGATTACCACTATAGGTCCAAATCTGAGATTCTCAAAAAATGTGGAATATGATAACATCAATCATTCAATCTGATGTACCATTCTGAAGCCAAAGTTAATGGGAGTTGGTTCCGTTGGTAAAATAGGGGTGCTCCACAGGGCTACCAACTATAGGATGCTTCTCACAAGTATATTTTGGTATCTAATTTGGATTATATATATGATGAAATTTTTTTTATTGTTGTCAATGATTGCACTTTAATAGTACAATTACAATATTTTAACTTGTACTTTGTTAGCCTTATTTCAGATTATATATCTCTTTTTAGTTAGATTTTAATATTAATTAAGTTTGTTTTGTTTTATATAGGTTTTGAGCTTAAATTAGATAACTTCGGAAAAATTTTAAATATAAGTTTCAAGTACATACTGTCAAAGTACAAACTACTAAAGCTGGAGTACAAGCTACTGAAGCATACAAAGCTGAAACTTTAGAAGACCATATCTCTCAAAGTAAAAGTGCTACCGGAGTTCATAATTTATTGATTTCATGTAAATATTTCAGCTCCATTCGCTTATGTCATTTGAACGCCCGTTTGAATGGATTTTAAGGGCCCTTAACCAGTTTGAACAGCTCTCAACCTATTAGAAATCCATCTGAATGGCCAGCGTCCCGTTGAAAAATCAAAGGCTAGTTACCGATTTGAATCAATTTAGATACCCGTTCAAACCGGGTCGCGAAAACTCTATATTTTTGCAGTTTAAGGCAGATTTGGGCCTAGCTCGAGAGGGCTTCTTCTATTATGAGTTTTAGGATTTCTCTTATCAATTTTTAAAGGTTTTTTTAGGGGAGAACTTAATAGTTTTCATAGTTTTTCAGTACTTTGTAATCGGATTCCATTGCTTTCAATAGATTTCAATACATATTTTGTGTATCTATCATAGAGATGAGTAGCTAGATACCACATTGGGATTAATTGTAAAGATCAATTGGACATCTTTGAAGAACAATGGAGGTATTATGGATTTCAAAGTTTCATATTCTTAACTCTTAATTCTTGGTGATCAAATCCTAGATATTTGATAAAACTTAAATTTTTGATTAAGTTTGGTACTCTCTATGCACAAACCTTAGTTTGGTATAGAGTTTTCACAAATCGTTGGTATAAATTTATGACTTTGATTTGGTTACAAATCTATAATTGATTATTAATGAAATCATGTTTTCATCGCTAAATGTTTCGAATCAAAAGCTCAAGAAGTAGCCGATAATTTGAGTTATCAAAACCTACAATGGGATTTCGAGTGACTCGATTGATTAGATCAATTGGTGTTGAGATCTTCTTTTATTTAAGCAGATCATTTTCAATCACTCTAAATTTAAATAAACCAATCCTTCAAAACAATCACTTTTTGGTTTTTTTTTAGAAGTAATTCATAAGTTCTATTGCATCAATCTAATCGATCGTCGTGGACTTGCCCCCAGACTCACTGAGTTTATACTATTTCTTCATCCTGCACTTGGGATTATTCTTCAACACTATTTGGTGCAAGTTGAATTGCTCCCAAAGATTATGTAAATTTGAGCTACCCTGCAAGAGAACCGATGTCACAATTGAAGTATAAAACCTGGTGAGTACCAGAGTCGATTTTCTCGAGAACCAAACCAAATATGGGCTAATAACACTCAGCAAAACACTAAGCTAACTCAAATTGCATACCAACTAAGTAAATTGAATATAAGAAAAAGCGAAAAGAAAAGAGACCGAAAATCTTTTGGTTTTGAGAGTTGTGGTGATGTTCTAATTATCTAATTAAAGAAATAATCTATTTAAAGCTAACTGATAAAATAAAAGCAAGAAATTGAAATGCAAATGGAAATTAAACAATTTAAAGGGGAATTGAGCTTAATTGATCCAAACACCTAAATAATTCCAGTCTCCATTGAAGGTCTATAACTCAAATTATTAATCCACAATCAAGGGTAGCAATTAGGAAGATTTAGCTTTCATAATTGAGAATTCAACTCTAACTGATGTTAGATTTATAGGAAATTTAAGGATCCTAGGCTAATATCATCAATTTTGTCAATTCCAAGCCACAATTGCTAAATCATTGCTTGAAATTACCAAACATAGTCAATAACATACGTGATCTAAGAGATCTAACAATTAATAGAAGAGAATTGTAAATCTAATTAGATAAAACATGAAATTCATGGGATACCTCCATTGAAACCCTTGGATTCCTTGAGTGTTCTTCACAATTGAACCCAATTGAAGACTAGCTACTCAATTTCACAATAGAAAGCATAAGATAAAGTAGATCTTGCATTAAAAAGTAAGAAAATGTAGTGTTTGGATATAAGAAAAATGAAGGAAAGTGCAGGAAAGTAAAGAAAAATAAAGTTTCTATCTCTAAACTACTCCTAAATACCAAGAAATCTAAGAAAAATGAATAAAAATGAGATATATCCCCAAATCCTCGTACAAACTTGTATTTATAATAGTGAAAATAAAACAAGGACTAACAGGACTGTACGTACGGTTTGACCACCATTCGTACGGTTGGGCTACCATACATACGGTCTTCGTACGGTGACCAATATGCTAATTGCAGTTTTCTGAAGTTTAGAAATGTTTGTAGACATATGTACGGTATACAGGACCATGCTTATGGTTGAACCACCATATGTACGAACAACATATCTGAATAGCTCTTGAAAAAGTATATGAAATTGATATATTATGGGTCTTAGTAGCCTTTCTGGTTTGAGAGATATGGCCTTTAAAGTTTCAGCTCTGCGTGCCTTAGTTGGTTTTACCACAGCTTTAATAGCTTGTACCTTGATAGCATCCTCTTGAAAAGCACATTCTCCCTTTATCTGAAATACACCTGAAACCCTCCAAATTAAGTTCAAAACCCATACAAAGCAAAATAACTTATTTTATACTAAAATCTAATTAAAGAAGCATATAAACTCCTAAACTAAAGCTAATAAATTACAAATTAAGGTGTTATAATTGCACTTTTGTAGTGCAATCACACCCCCCCCCCCCCCCCAACTTGCTTTTTTCTAGTACCTAGCAAAATACTAAAACTAAAGCAAGTATGTACAAATGATAATCTCCACTTTTGTAGGAGTCACGGATGTATTTCGCCTATACATCAAGCCTTTGAACCCCTAGGTTACCCTTAGTGGACGAGTGATGTCTCGTGAGGGCTTAGAGTGATGACACCTACAAATAATAATCATTAATCTAAGATTTAGAACAATATAGTGGTGATGCATAATATGGATCAAAGCAATCTCAACAATTCACCTCTAATATCAACGTAAGCAAGATTACATAAAAAAGAACACAAAAAATTGAGATTCATATGTGTGTGTGCTAGAATCAAGCAATGTAACTTAAAAATATCTACTCACACATTCATAGCCTTGGAGCTTTGATCAAAATCTTCACTGGACGTACACTCTCAAACAACTAAGCACAGGGTTCTTCTCAATAGAATGCTCTCAAAAAGAGTAAATGCCATAAAAAAAAAATGTAAGAGATCCTTCCAAATGTCAAAAATTGAAATAATAAAAGTGTATCAATCTTAACATGACTTCATGAAAGAATGCTTATAGCTTAGATATCAACTAATCATGATGACAAGTAAAAGCTCAAATTCAAACAAGATCTCATATGAAGTGCATGCTTTTGGATCATAAAGGACTTTGTAAGGAAAGACCAATAGGGTTTCAAGGTAAGGTATAGGAAGAAAGGAAAAGGTATGAGAATACAATACATGTGTGATCAAGGCATGCAGTGTCCATGAAGTAATTCTTCCCTTTTTTTCCCACTCTAACTTTCTCGCACATTTTCTTGCCTCGTTGAGGCTTCAACCTTTTTCTTATTTCTTTTCTTTCTTCTCCATTCTTTTGATTTGTTTTCAATCTTATTGTTTTTTTATTTCTTTCACTTCTCTTTACTACCCTTTTTGCATACCTTTACCATTTTCTGCTTTTGCACAAAATAGCTCCTCTTTACTTTTTCATAAGTTTCAATAGAATAAAGATTTGTGCCTTTTTAACTAACGAGAAAAGTTATCCAATCAATGATCATATCTCAAGTAAGATCACACGTCAAAAAGAGTAGAAAGACACAGTTGCAAAAGGAATAAAAGTAACAAAAATTTCGCAGCTTAAAAGGATGAAAGATGGCCTAAATCATGAATGAATGTGAGTGTTAACAATGTGAGTCAATATAAAGCAAATAAGCCAAGTGCAAATATGATAAAGCCATTGAAATGATAAGAATTAAGAAATCTCCTTGAGTGAATGTAATCTCTCTTCATAGAAGGTATGAAACTCTAAAGCTCACAAGGTTAAGATATCTACTCAAGTAAGGCTATAAATGCACAAACTAATACAATAAGCCTACATCAATGATTTGTGTTCAATGGGTGTAATCCCCTCACTTAATGTGTACTAAAGATAACATCCCACAGAACATCAAAATCAAATAGTGAAATGCTCATCATACTTTGAATATAAACCATGCAACACTCTAACCATTCAAAAATCAAATATTAATTCTCATGAATATGCTTTGGTCCCACAACTTAAAGCATCAACATATCCATCATGAATAATAAGAGATAATCATGAAAAGTATAGAAAGATATGTTAAAGATAGCAAAATAAAATGCCAAAACCACAAAATACTCCAACCTCTACCAAGAATCCCGAGTAGTCAAACGATCATTATTCAATGTAATACCCGAGAATCATCAATAAACCATAGAGAGATCGAAGTATAATACTAGAGATATAATAATGAAGTTAAAAATGACTTCCACCATGAACAATAGAGCTAAAGATACAAGCAGTGGAATAGATGCATGTAAAAATAGTATCTAAACTCTACCTGTAACTAGTGAAAGTTACTAATTTTTTTTTTTATTTTTTATTTTTGAAATAGGGGGTAACACAAAGAAACAAAAACAAAAGTTCAAAATCAAAGAAACAAGAACACAAATAGAGATAAAACCTCTACTCTCTCCCCAATTTGAATGATGCATTGTCCTCAATGCATGAAGACAAAACACATAATGAAATGCAATGGTGAATGAAGAGAAGTTAGGGTGCCTAATGCACCCCCTCAAACTAGGATGAAAAAAAAAAAACTAAGAAAACAAAAAAACAAAAACAATTATTCCTACTCCTACATGACTTGAAGGGAGAATCACCCAATACCACAAAGTGAAAATTTTTCATCAACTCATACATTGACTCTTTCAACTTGTAAAGAGTTCAAACAAACATAAAAATAGACAATAGCAACCCTTTTGATGAACTCAATGATACAACATGAAAGCACAGAAGGGTAAAATGGGTTATAAGATGTAAAAAATGCAAAATAATCATGCACAAAAGTGCCAATGAAGCTCATGATATGAAGGAATTGACCATTTCTTTCTTTTTGTTAGTCGGCAATGGGAAGGATAATTAGCTCTAATGTTGGGGCATGGAGCTCCAAAGGCTCCGGAGGTGTAGGATTAGGTGCTAGATGTGGAAATGTATGGATCTCATGACCTACAGATATGATAGGAATGACCTCTAGCCCAACATCATCCTCTTCGACATGCACATTCCTAACATCTAATAGACCAACATCATTACTAAGGGTAATCTCATCATTACCCTTTTCTTCACTCTTCTCATCTTGCTTGGAGTCCTTTTTCTCGAACTCCTCCCTCTCTAGTTGTTTGCCTAAGGAAAAGGTAGTTGGTTCGAATAGCAAGGGTTCAAGCTTTAAAGGAGTTGGTGTGCTAGGACTAAATTCTAGAAGTTTAAGGGTAAAGGTCGCTTGACCCTCCAACATGGTGAACATATCCTCTAAAATAACAAAATCCTCATTCACTTGCACATTCCCGGCATCTAAAGGTTTAAGATCTTCATCAAAGGAAATGGTTCTCTCTAGAGGGTCCTCAATATGTTCTTCATTATTTTGACCTTCTTGGACTCCTCTTCTCTCTCACTAGTTTCTTCATCACCCTCTGTCTCGCTGTTGTCACGCTTGGAAGCCTTAATCATGGGCTCCTCTCTCTCGAGTGCCTCATTCCTATTATGATTTTAAATAATTTTCTCACTTACCCTAGGAGCTTCTTCCCTAAACTCAAACTTTTGGGGAAGGATGGTGTGATCAATAATACTCTTATTCCTAAGGTTAGTGATGGGATGAAATTGCTTAATAGGATGGACTTGCTCTTGATGTAGAGTTAAGTTGGAATCACTTTGAAGCACTTGTCCATGAGAATTAGGTTGAGATTGGATGAAAATCTCTTCCCCCTCTTGCACACCCAAGATTTGCATCAATAGGATCAAGTGACCCTTTATATCATCAAGAAGTTGACCTTGGGATTCAAGGGTTTTGTCTATCCTAGATACACCATTTTGCATTTGCATGAATGGTTATAAGGTACCCTCTAATGTATCCTCTAGAGTAAACTCTAGTGTGCTACTGTGGGGAGAGGTGGGGTGAACTTGTTCTTGATGGGGGTTAGAATTAGGCTGGGCTTCACTAAAGCTCTCATGGTAAGGATAAATTAGTGGTGAAGCTTAGAAATGGTCAAAGGGTTCTTGGTAGTGATAAAATGGAGGTGATACAAGGTAACAGTCAAAGGGCTCTTGGTAGGATTGAGGTGAGTCAAGATAATGATGTTGGTCATTGGCTCGAAGGCATTCTCTCTAAGAGACATGTTGGATATTTTTGGTTTCTTATTGCATTAACTTGAATATAGTCTCCAAGAGACCAACATGGAGGTGTGTCTGCACCACCAATCTCAATCCATTGAGAAGAGTAGTCCCATTGTACCTATGCCAATGTGGTGAGATGGTGATGTGTGTGAAAATGAGCCACCAAATATAATGAAATGCACAATAGAAGATGAATGCAAGGTACAAACAAATTGGCAATCCGCACATCAATAAATCAATTCACAGTTCCCTTCCACAAATTTTCTTTTCGAGCCCTTCAATCTCCACATAAATATGCCACCAATGTGCAATTCAATTCAATTCAATTCAAACTACCCAAAACCTCCAATCTCCTTAGGCAATAACAATACCACCAATAAGCATATAACACACTAGCCTATCCACCAATTGAGTTCTCAATGCAATGAAAAATTCTACACTAATTAAACAAAAATAATCCTAAAATAAAAGAGAAAACAAAAAATAAAAATATTTCATGCTATCACACAAAAGGTGGAACGAAGTTACTTATGGCCTTAGCCAAAGATTCCTCCGTTGTAATAGATGTGATGGAGATCCAATCCACCAATTGCTTTCCAACCCAAGGTTTTTTTAGTACTCGCCTCGTGCTTTTAGTCCCCGATAACAGTGCCAAAACTTTGAATCTCTCCCAAAGATGATGCATATTTGAGCTTCCTCACAAGAGAACAGGTGTCACGATTGAAGTATAAAATCCGGTGAGTGCTAGAGTTAATTTCCTCGAGGACCAAGCCAAATATAGGCTAATAACACTCGACAAAACACTAAGCTAAATCAAATTGCATAGCAACTAAGTAAATTGAATCTAAGAAAAAGAGAAAAGAATAGAGACTGAACATCTTGGTTTTGAGAATTGTGGTAATGTTCTAATTATCTAATTAAAGCAATAATCTATTAAAAGCTAATTGAAAAAATAAAAGCAAGAAATTGAATTGCAAATGAAAATTAAATAATGTAAAAGGGAATTGGCCTTAATTGATCCAAACACCTAAATAATCAAAGTTTTTATTGAAGGTCTATAACTCAAATTGTTAATCCACAATCAAAGGTAGCAATTAGGAAGATTTAGCTTTCATAATTGAGAAATCAACTCTAATTGATGTTAGATTTATAGGAAATCTAAGGATCCTAGGCTAATATCATCGATTTTGTCAATTCCAAGCCACAATTGCTAAATAAGGTTTGAAATTGCCAAACATAGTTAATAGCATAGGTGATCTAAGAGATCTAACAATCAATAGGAGAGAATTGTAAATCCAATTAGATAAAACATGAAATTCATGGGATACCTCCATTGAAACCTTTGGATTCCTTAAGTGTTCTTCATAATTAAACCCAATTGAAGACTAGCAACTCGATTCCATGATAGAAATCATAAGACAAAGTAGATCTTGCATTAAAAAGTAAGAAAATGTAATGTTTGGATATAAGAAAAATGAAGGAAAGTGCAAGAAAGTAAGGAAAATAAAGTTTCTATCTCTAAACTACTCCTAAATATCAAGAAATCTAAGAAAATTGAGTAAAAATGAGATATATCCCCAAATCCCCGTACAAAACCGTATTTATAATAGTGAAAATAAAATAGGGACTGACGGGACCGTATGTATGGTCTAACCACTGAATGTACAGTTGAGCTACCGTACGTACGGTCGAGCCACCGTACGTACGGTCTTCCTACGGTGACTAATACACTAATTGTAGCTATCTGAAGTTTGGAAATATTTGCAAGCATACGTATGGTGTGCATTACTGTATGTAACGTTGAACCACCGTACGTACGGATGGAATATCTAAATAGCTCTTGAAAAATTATATGAAATCGATATATTATAGGCCCCGGTTGCCTTTCCGATTTGAGAAATATGACTTCCAAAGTTTTAATTTTGCGTACTTCAGCTGGTTGTACCACAGCTTCAGTAGCCTTGACAGCATCCTCTTGAAAACCACATTCTCCCTTTATCTAAAATGGCCCAAAACCTTCTAAATTAAGCTCAAAACCTATACAAAGCAAAATAACTTAGTTAATACTAAAATCTAATTAAAGATGTATATAAAGTCCTAAACTGAAGCTAACAAATAACAAATTAAGGTGTTGTAATTGTACTTTTAGAGTGCAATCACAAGTCAATCAACAATATCAGTGATAGAACCTTAATGTTGTATTTGGAATTCGAATTTATAAAGGAAAAGCAAAAAAAACATGTGAGAAAAAAGATAACAAAATAAAAAAATATTTTTGTTCTCTTTTCTCTTAGCTTTTTTTTTTCTTCTTTTGTCTATGACCAAATTCTTGATTCGAACACAGCCAAAAGAAGAAAGTATTCTTCCCCTTCTCTGCTTATTTCTGCCCATTGTTGCACAAGAAGAAGTTGATTAGCCAATGAAGTGAAAATGCCTCCTTCCCTTGCTTTCCTTTTCTTCCTAACCAAGGCAGAAAGCTCTTTCTGTCTCTTGTTTATGCTCTTACTCTTATCAATTCAATTATTTTTTCGACACTATGATTTGATTAATGTTATATATAAATTATTTCTAATCTCATTACTCACACTCTATAGATACAAGGCGATGAGATTCGCATTAATAAATACATGTGTGCTCCACTCACTTATATTTAGAAATGAGAAATGAAGTTTTGTATAGCATTTTTCTTAAATTTAACTTTAAGCAAGAATTGCGTTTCGAACTTTTTCTACATCCATTAGATAATAAAGATAGTAAAGATATATCAATATGAAGATCTATTATAATGCATAATAAAAGGCCTATTATAAATTACAGATGTAGATGTGTCATAACTTATGGCTCCTTAAATTTTTTTAAGTCAAAATCACTAATTGGAGGCAGAACTATCATCCGCCAACGTTTTCAACATCTTACAATTTCTACAAACCTTGCAAATGGTTGATAACGACCAAATTCAACACACGAGAGGCAACTAATAATGAATTTTTAGACTATGTAGCCTCTCAATAATATTATAATCTGGTAAAGCAATAAGTAAACCTACCATCAATTGAAGCCATACCTTGATTGAATGAAATTAATCCCAATAATCACCGCTATCGTCTGACGTTTGTTGTGCTTCATAATGACGTGGGAAATTCTTGACAATACAACACTTGCTCTGGGTAATGAACTGCTTCAATGCCAGGCATTGCAGGCTGTGAAAGCAACCACAGGCCTGATGGAGTCTAATGACTTTTGTCTTGAAGCTTATTGTTTTGACGGACGGTGGGCTCTCAACATTGTTGCACCCATTCGGAGCTAGCGCCATGTCATCCTCCCTACATGATGTAGGGTTAGTATGAACAAATGTACTATTCTTAGTATGATAACACAAGAACACAAAGAGTTAAAATAATTTGTCAAAAGCTGCTTAGGACAGAGCCTTGCATAGTATTTATAGGAAAACAATCACTACAAAAAAAGCTCTATTTGCGATGGATTTTTTTGTGACGGCTTCATTGCCGCCGTAAATACCATCATTTGCGACGGCATTGTCCCCGTCGCAAAAAAATTTCATTAGTGATGACATTTCTGTGACGGTAGTCATTCCCGTCGCAAAAACTAACTTAAAACGGCGTCGTTTTGCTTGTCAAATGCAACCCCTTTCATGCGACGACACCTATTACGACAGGTTAATGCCGTCGCAACTGTATTTAATTTATACGGTGTTATTTTGTTCAAAACAACGTCATTTTGAGTTACTCATTATCCAAAATATTGTCCACCTTTTCCCTCTTTCTTCCCGTGCGCGCACATTTTGGAACCCTAGCCTCTATCTTCTCCTCGTCAACGCCGAAGCCTCCACTCTGTGGCTCTCTCTCTCTCTCTCTCTCTCACTCTCTCTCTCCTCTCTTCTACTACACTGAATCGATATCCCTCGCTCAGCCTTCACTGCCGCAGTGCTTCCCGTCGTTTACCAGGTAAGCTTCTCTCTCTCTCTCGCCTAGCTGACCGCAATCCCTTACCAACCACGTTAGTATTTTGTGCTCTCTTTTACTCTCTCATTCTCCGATTCTAGCTTTTGTGAGTGCTTGTAAGCCTTCTATTCTTGCTTGAGAAGAAACGATAGAAGAAACGGTAACTTAGAACCAGATGTGTCCTTCCCCTATTTTAATTGCGAATATTTTCCATTTAGAATGGAAAAAAGAAATCTATATTATGAAACTATAATAAGAGGGAGTCAGTTGTAAGGTGTCAAAAATAGGAGTGATTAGTTATTTTGCAAACTGTTGGTGTGCAATTGATTGGTTCACTTTGTAGCCTATATGTTGTCCCTGCATATATGCTTGTCTAATTCTACAAGTTTTTATTTATTTATTTTCCTTCGTATTCCCAGTAGCCAAACATAATTAATGAAAATACTGCACTAAGAAGCTGATCCTGCAATTTTTGCATTCAAAACAGAAATTCTAATTCAATGAGTAATAATGTAGATTCGTCATATTGGTGGCCATATAATAGTTGATGAATGAGTTTATAAGCTCTTTAAGACACTGATTTGATCTTTTTCACTACCCACAAAGTTCTAGTGGGGCATAAATTATGATGGCGGCTTTTCATTGTGTAACAGCCTCATGGAGTTCCACATGGAGCACTTATAGTTGTGGATTCAATTGATCAATCGAGGGGAAGAACAGGAGAGCAGAAGGTTGTTGACTAGATGTTACTTTAGTGGCAGTTGGTTACATGATTTTTAGTTTTTTGTGTTTGAATATTTAGCTTGTGGTTTTTTTTCCTCATTGTATTGCAAACACTTTGTCGACTGGCTCAAAATCGAGAAGCTGCTCAAAAAAGCCGACTGAGGAAGAAAGAAATACATTTCATTCTTTGTTAGTTTGCTGGTACTCATAATATAAGTGTCTGAATTTGTTTTTTTCGCTATTTTAATGCCTTGCTCCATGTGTATTTAGTTTAAACCAATGTCGTTTGTGTTGTGTTGATCCATTTATGACCAGACGGATGGATGAACTTGGCACCAAAGAATTATTAACGCTGAAAATGTGCACACGGTCATAGGCTTAGCTTTTTGCATTCCTCCTTAAAACCTATATATCATATGAATATTTTTTCGTCTGTTTCCTTGACCATCTGTTGTTCTCTCTCTTCACGAAAGAAGAAGAAGAAGATCTTGGTGAGTTTAGATCTTTTTTGCGTGGATATGGTCCCCAAGTCTCATATTCTTTTGGTTTAATGGTTCTTGTTAATTTTTTTTGTTTTTTTTGTTTTTTTTTTTTTGTTTTTAAGGTCCAAAAGGTTCAGATGAGGATGAAGATATTCCCCTACACATCATCGAGAATGATAGAATTTGTATCATCAGTTGGTATACTAGTTATTGATATCTTCAGACTCTAAACCATTGATTTTTGCTTATGAACTTTGTTAGGGAAAATTGAATCTAAAGCGAAGCCAGCTACAAGTAAGGGTAAAGCTGTTAAAACTGAATCTTCTGATAAGGCAAAGGTGACTGTTGTGGAGCCAAAAAAAAAAAAAAGATGATAGAGTCTGATGAAGATGAGGATGAATCAGATGATAATAAGGTAACTTAGACATGCTTTGATTTAATGCTTATTTTTGTAATTCTCACATAACTAGCACAAATTATATGATCGTTATTTACAAAATGACAATTTAATTGCTTTTAATGAACTTTTTTCCCCTTAAAATATTATCAGGAAACCTTTAGCTGTATTATCAGGAAATCTTTAGCAGTAGCAATTTGTAGAAAGTTGTGTCTTTCTTATCTTTGTTTTCCTAGGGTTTAAGAATATTGGTGTTCAAAGAGTTTCAAGGATCTTGATGCCATGGAAGTCTAATGGCCATAGGTTGAAGTTAACGGCTAGAAAGTTTGAAGTTTTATTGGTCATAGTATAATTGATGAAAGTAAACATCCCCTTCCACCCAAAATGAAATAGAAGAAAAAAAAATTTAAAAGGAAAAGAAAATTTGAATTTGAGTGTGCTGTTTGGTATATGAGAATGGAAGAGAAGCGATTTTTTAATTTTGATTTCTCTTATTTTCTCTTAATTGGTTCTCCATTTTAGAAGAGAAAATTGGTTTTCTATTAGGTAAACAGGTTAAGCACAAGGTATAAGTGCCTAAATAATACTTAAAGTGATATTCCATTTTTTATTCTCTATCCGACAAAGATATAACAAAATTTTCTCCCCTTTTTTCACTCCTCTTATTTCTTATTCTCTTCTTTTCTTTCTATCCTACCAAACATAACAGAACAATCTTAGCACTTGAATTGAGGCATTATATTGAAGTTTATAGAGGAGATTAGTGAATGTCTGTCGCGCCCAGATTTTTCGCACTCAAGGAATACTCACACAAGCGAGAAAAATGCTGTACTCTCTCATTAGAACTCACCCTCCTAGAAGAATGAGTGCGACTAGGTTTGAATTGAAAAATTGGTTTGAATAAAGGGCTTTTGAAAATAATTTGAAGTCGCCACCTAACTTGATTAAGGTGAGTTAGGTCACCTAAAAACTAAGAATAATCCGAAGACTACACTTAGGGTTTTGGAAAACGATTTTGAAAAAAAATACCACCTCAAGAGAGGGTTTTTAAGAAAAACAGGTTGTTTGGCAACCTTTGGAAAATATTTAGCCCTTTTTAGAAAAATAACTCCTTTTAGTCTTTGAAATCAGTGATCTAGGTTCAGAGGTTAGTTACGTGTAGGGAAGACGCACTAAGCTATCACCCTACCCCGCCCTTTCGATACCTACATGTCAATTTACCCTAGATTTACCTATGAGAGTCTTTAACTAACCCATGTCCAATCCTATTCACTTTGAAAAAGAATGTTTTTTTAAAAAAAAAATGAAACTAATATGATGCGTGATATGCACGTGCAAGATAAGAGAATTGAAAAATAGAAATTGATTTCATTTGAAAATAGATTTGAAGAGATAGAATTGAAATTGGAAAGTATGAAAATTTAGAAATAGAAATTTGAAATTGGAAGTTTGAAAATAGATAGGAATTTAAGATTTGAAAAGATTTTGAAAACCGCACCCCTGAAGGTGGAATTAAAAGTTTGAAAAGTATTGTGACCGCACCTATGAAGGTTGCCTACGTATCCCTTTGGGGGAATCAGGTTAGTCGTAGTTCGGACTGGAATCCGATTGAAAATAGAAGAGTGGATTGAAGAAGGAAATTGAATTTGATTTGAAATTGGAAGAGGAGATTGGAAATTGAAATTGAGAAGATTGGACTTTGATTTGAAGAGATAGATTTGGACTTGTTTTGAAAAAGAGAAGGTTTGAGAAAACCTAGACTTAGGAAAGATAGGAGACCTAGGAAAGACTCAAGAGTTTAAGAAAGATTGGATTTAGGAAAGGTTCGATTTAGGAAAGTGTCATTTTTGGAAAGTTTTTGAATTAGGAAAGTTTTGAATTTAGGAAAGTTTTAGGTTTAGGAAAGTTTTGAATTTAAGAAAGTTTAAAAATTGAAAAGTTTCGAGTTTAGAAAGTTTTCGAAAAAGAAAGGTTGTCAGATTAGGAAAGTTCCCAAATTAGGAAAGTTTTGAAAATCGGAAAGTTTTGAATTTAGAAATGTTTTGAAAAAGGGAAATTTTGAATTTGGAAAGCTTTGAAAACAAGGAAGTTTTGAAAATAAGAAAGTTTTGTTTTAGGAAAGGTTTGAAAAAGGAAAGTCTTCGGTTTAGGAAATGTTTGAATTAAGAAAGTTTCAACTTAAGAAAGTCTTAAATTAAGAAAGTTTTGAGTTTAGAAAAGTCTTAGATTTGGAAAGATTTGA
The DNA here is from genome assembly GCA_033060915.1 of Euryodendron excelsum. NCBI lineage: Eukaryota > Viridiplantae > Streptophyta > Magnoliopsida > Ericales > Pentaphylacaceae > Euryodendron > Euryodendron excelsum. The sequence goes on along the minus strand of CM065380.1, from coordinate 15,569,134 downwards.
AGTTTAAGAAAGTTTAGAATTTGGAGAGATTTAGGTTTAGAAAGATTTAACTTAAGAAAGTTTTACATTTAGAAAGTTTTGATTTTAAAAAGATTTGAAATTTAGAAAGTTTAGGATTTAGAAAGTTTTAGAGTTTGAATTTTAGAAAGTCTTGAAATTAGGAAAGGCTTGAATTTAGGAAAGGTTTTGAAAACTTGAATTTGGAGAGTTAAGATTTAGAAAGGGGGTTAAATTAGGAAAGGGTTGAATTTTAGAACTTTAGGAAAGATTTTTATGTTCAAGTTTTGGAAACTTAAGGTTTAGGAAAGTGGAAGTTTATGAAGGATTTGAATTAGGAAATATTTGGATTTGGAAAGTATTGGATTTGGGTTTCTAAAAGAAAAGATTTGATTTTGTTTCCAAAAACGGAGGACGGGATCTAGTTTCCTAAACGGGAGATCTGATTTGGTTTCCTAAAGGGAAGATAGGATTTGACAAGGATTTGGAAGGGGAGATTCTAGAAACCCTAGTTTTGAAAGTGTAGAATTTTAACATAGAAAATAGGTTTTGGGAAACAAGTATAGTTTTGATGTAGAAAACAAGAGGTTTTGGAAACCAAGGTTTGGAGCAAAGTTTGAAAACCATGTTTTTGGGAAGAAAATTAGGGTTTCGTAATTGTGAGTTATAGGGCTTGACTTGGGCTCTAAGGAAAGAGTTTTTAGAAAGTGCGTTTTTGGAAACGAAGGTTTTCTAGAAGGGAATCCTAGGGAGGAGTTTTTGGAAAGTGAATTTGAAGAAGGAGTTTTTGGAAAAAGATTTTAAAGAAAAGGAGTTTTGGAAAGTGTGTTTTTGGAAACATAGATTTTGGGAGGAAAAATCCTAGAGGGGAGTTTCTAGAAGGAAGGTTTTCGGAAAGTGAGTTTTTTAAAAAGGTTTTTAGGGAGCGTTTTTAGAAAGTGAATTTTTAGGAGAGAGAGTTTTGGAAAGGAGTTGAAAAAGGGGATTTTGAAAAATAGATTTTGGAGGGGAGTTTTTGAAAACAATTTTGGAGAGGAGAGTTTTAGGAAAGTATGTTGAAAAAGAGATTTTTAGGAAGAGATTTATGAAGAGAGAGAGTTTTTAGAAAGTATGAAAATGTTTCACTTTCCTAAAGTGATTCTAGCCATAAGAAGGCTAGAACCACTTTAAGAAAGTGGTTTTGGAAAACAATAAGATTTGAAAATATAGACCAAAAAGGTCACTTTTAATGTAACACTTTCCTAAAGCAACCCTAGCCATGGAAAGGCTAGAATCACCCTAGAATTGTGGTTTTGAAAACATGTTTTTGAAAAAGAGATTTTGATGCAATTTTTGAAAACAAGTTTGAAAACGATTTGAAAAACAACTTTGAAAACGGTTTTTGGAAGATGCAAGACTATGATATGCACAATGCAATTTGGGGTCGTGAACATACAAGGTTAAGGCTTCACCACATAATCAAGGGGGCCGGACCCACGTGGTCTTTGGTTAGACTAGAAGAAAGCCCCCGACACGGTGATTCTCCAATAGCCCAATCCTACACATGGACCGGGAATCCCCTTGTTTCAAGCATGCAAAGAAAGGGGGGGAAAGAGATGGGGGATTAAAATAGAGAAAACTCAAGTGGGTTGGAGAGAGAAGAGAGAGGGGGAAGTACAGAAAATTAAAGAGAAAACCTACCGTATGTCTTCTTTATTTTGCGGGCCGCGCTGTCTTCGGTCTTCGGTCTTTGTCTTGATCTTCACCTTCAGCCTTCAAGAGTTGTCTTCAAGCTTCAGATGGCAGCTCTTCAAGTCTTCAAAGGATGGTTGAAGGCTAGTGTATGAGTGTATAGGGGAGTGTATGAGTGTATAGGAGGCTAGGGTTTGTGTATAGTGGCTAGGGTTTGAGAAAACCTAGGGAGGCTAGGATTTTGGAGGTGCTCAAGCTCTGTATATCGAAATATAGGATTTTTAGGTTAAGTTTGCAAACCCTCTTTCACGTTGAATGAGGCTCTGTATTTATAGAAGTTGGACAAACTTGGCGCCTGGGCAAACTTTACACTGGCGCCGCTAGGATTGGTGCCAGGCCATTTTTTGGCTTGGCGCCACTACTAGTGGCGCCAGCCAATTAGGAAAGGTTTAAGGTCGGCAAGCAACGTATCTTTGACTAGATTTGGGCGCCTGTACTAGTGACTACCATGCAACTTTTAGCCTGGCTTTACTAGGAGTGACTTTGGAAAGTCTGGGAATGATTTGGAGGAGCCGGGAATGACTCGGAAGGCCGGAAAGGAGCATGAACACTTAAAATAGTGTCCTGGAGGTATTTGACTTGAAAAATGAAGATAAGGTGGGTCGGAAGGGTTGACCGGGCCTTTAGGGGGTAAAACGGTCAATCGGACCGGAAAACTGCTGGGTCAGACTAGGACTGTCCCGGAAGAAGACTTGGGATCTGGAAACATTATTCAGAATGTTTCCGGAGGTTACCGGTTTGATTCCCAGAGCCGGCGTAGTCGGAAAAGGAGAACGACTCACCAGGGGCAAAACGATCATTTTGTACCGGGTTTGCCGGAACTGACTCGGAATGGTCCGGAAAGGTAAAGGAAGGTTGAGAACACTATAAAAAGTATTCTCAGGGGGTTACCGGTTTGATACCCAGAGCCGGTGTGGTTCCCGGGGCATTCGGATGCTTAGGGGCAAAATAGTCATCTTGACCGGAAAGTCTCGGAAAAGGTCCTAAGGGTAGTCTGGTCATTTTTCACCGAAGTGAGCTAACAGACACGGGTGTTGACCTGAGTTTTGAGTGTTTCCGCCACTCTAAGGGCGGTCATCATGACACAGGGATTTGTTGCCAATTCCCTATATCGACCTATTCGTGAGAATTTCCGCTACTCTAACGGTTTTGTGAGTATTTCCGCTACTCTAACGGTTTTGTGAGTAGTTTTACTACTTGGACCGTCTCGAGGAATAAACTGTCTCGAGAGAGGGATTTGAAAAGGGGTCTTATCGTCTCCGAGGAGACGCGCCTGGATTGGAACCGTCTCGAGGAATAAACTGTCTCGAGAGAGGGATTGGAGAGGGGTCTTACCGTCTCCGAAGAGACGTGCCTGGATTGGAACCGTCTCGAGGAATAAACTGTCTCGAGAGTGGGATTGGAAAGGGGTCTTACCGTCTCCGAAGAGACGTGCCTGGATTGTGAGTGTTTCCGCCACTCTAACGGTTTTGTGAGTAGTTTTGCTACTCGGACCGTCTCGAGGAATAAACTGTCTCGAGAAAGGGATTGGAATTGAAATAAGAAAGAACAATGCCCCTAAGGGCATTTTGGTCATTTTGCCTCTATTTGGGCCTGACAGGCCCGCGAAGCGATGGAAAGACGGAAGTCGAACCTAAAGAATTGGATTCGATAGGAATATGCCCACAATGACTTGAAAACAAGTCTGGACGGAGTGTAGACTGCCGAGCGGTCAAAAATGGGATGCTTACAATGTCAAGGTTTGAGCTTAGGAAGCATATTCTGAAAAGGTTAAACATTTTTAGCTAAACAATACGTGACACTTGCAGTGACGTCTTCAACGAATTCAATTCTACTTCAACTTTATTCTAATCTGGTCAATAGATTGATTTGTTTCTCTATATACGCGTTAGGCGGACATTTGACCCTTTCTTTTGTTGTAAGATTCATACTGACAATTTTGTTTTGGTTTTACATTGAGGTGCAACACTTATAAGGCAGGATTGGTTTCTAAAATATAATTGCACCATGTCTTGTGATATTTAGGTGCAACACTTATAGCCTATTTTCTAGTAGTGTATTACAACTGTAAATTTCTTTCTTTCTTTCTTTTTTTATTTTGAATATAAAAGCTGTCGGGCAGCAAAACTGCAAAACCAGTAAATCCAACTAGCATCTCTTTGCTCACTTTGGACATCACAAATGAGGAGAGTAGTACCTGATCTGCTACAAATTTAGGTCCAACAGTTGATAAGATCAATAGCTTCATTCATGAAATAAAGTTGTGTTAGTTTGGAATCAACAAAATTACTGCATTTTTTTTATATTGATAATGACCACCTGTCCACCATTTTTTATATCAGGAGTCCGTCAAACTCGACACGTAGTAAGATTTAGGCACGAGTGATGTGTGGGAACAAACGGCACAGTCATCGGAGTCCCAGATTGAGAGATGTAACACTTTTTTCCTCTCTTTTCCTTGGCTTTTTTGAGAACAATGTGTTTTTTGAGCTGTTTAGGTACTAAAACTCCCAAACCAGCTCGGAATTCAGTCAAACTCGACACGTAGTAAGATTAAGGCACGAGTGACGTGTGGGAACAAACGGCACGTTCGTTGGAGTCCCGGTTTAAGAAATATAACACTTTTTTTTTTCTCTCTTTTCCTTAGCTTTTTTTTAGAAAATAACGTGTTTTTCTAGTCATTTGGGTACTAAAACCCCCAAACCAACTCGGGAGTTCATCAAACTCAACATGTAATAAGATTTAGGCATGGGTGACGTGTGGGAACAAACGGCACGGTTGCCGGAGTCTCGATTTGAGAGATGTAACACTTTTTTCCTCTCTTGTTCTTAACTTTTTTTAGAATAATGTGTTTTCCGAGCCGTTTGGGTACTAAAACTCCCAAAGTAACTCGGAACTTCATCAAACTCGACACGTAGTAAGATTTAAGCACGAGTGACGTGTGGGAACAAAGGGCACGTTCGCTAGAGTCACGGTTTGAGAGATGTAACACTTTTTTTTCTCTCTTTTCCTTAGCTTTTTTTAGAATACCGTGTTTTTCGAGCTATTTGTGTACTAAAATCCTCAAACGAGCTTGGGAGTTTGTCAAACTCGACACATACTAAGATTTAGGCACGAGTGATGTGTGGGAACAATCGTCACAGTCGCCAGAGTTCTGATTTGAAAGATGTAACAATTTTTTTCTCTCTTTTTCTTAGCTTTTTTTAGAATAACGTGTTTTTCGAGTCGTTTGGGTACTAAGTGACTTTTCTTGTAGTGTGGATTCACCATTGTGTACATGTGTGTGTGTGAGTGTAGATAATTAAATCTAAACTAAACTTGAGCACCAAGACATTTTTACTTTTTGCTATTAGATAAGTCATTAAACACATTTGTATGTGTAGGGGATAAAATCCAAACTAACTTTCTCATAAGATTTCATTTTCTATAAATATAGATTGCTTCGGCCTTTTTGCATCAAAGAGATGCATCAACATCCGTGAGTGAGTGGGAGTAGAGTGATTGATGATGAAAAGGTTGTCGAAGGAAAAAAAAAAAGAGAGAAGGAAATTTTAGGAGAAATTCTACCACTTTGATTTTAATTTTTGTAAAATTATTTAGAGAGTTGTAGTGATCTCTACAAAATTTGTGTAACATACTTGAGATAAACCAATTGTATACGATATACTCCTTTCTAAATCTTTTTGCAAAGAGTGTATTTCTGTCATTCCTAAATTGTATTTATTTTGAATATTCACACCTGTTGTTGAACTTCCTGATTATATTATTGTCGATTCTATTAAATTTCTTCCGGTACATAATTGAATATTGTGTTTGTTAATAAATTTAGTGATAAAATTATTTTGTAAAATTGCTAGATTATGTTTTGACTGACATGCTGTGAAATTGATTAGTACATGTTCAGTGATAAAATTATTTGGAGTCCGTCAAACTTGACACGTAGAAAGGTCTAGACACGAGTGACGTGTAGGGATGGAGTGCACGGTCGCCGGACTCCCAGGGTGAGAGTTGTGAATTTTTTCCACTTAACTTTTAAAAAAAAATAATGTTTTCCGAGCCGTTTAGGTACTAAAATCCTGGAACGGGTTTCGGAGTCCATCAAACTTGACACGTAGGAAGGTCTAGACACGAGTGACATGTAGGAATAAACGGCATGGTCACTGGACTCCCGGGGTGGGAGTTGTGAAGTTTTTCCACTTAACTTAAAAAAAAATAATGTTTTCTGAGCCGTTTAGGTACTAAAATCTCGAAACAGGCTCTGGAGTCCGTCAAACTTGACATGTAGGAATGTCTAGACAGGAGTGATGTGTGGGAACAAACTTTTTAAGAAAAATAATGTCTTCCAAGTCGTTTGGATACTAAAATCCCCAATTTTTCTTTTAATAAGCCTATTTATTTATATGCATATTTTTTCATTGTCTTTGATATGTTCATTACTTTATCTAATATTTATATTTTTTTCTTTCAGGTTATTCGCAAGGAATAGATCGATATTTGGTGTTTATTTATCAGCATATTTTGCGATCGACTTAAAACTCTCTTTTTGTCTATGGATTATGGATTTGTAATGTTATTTTGCGAGGCATTATATAAAATTTTTTATTTTATGAATTGTAATGGAAGATAATGTCTGTTTGGAGACAATGCGTAAAATATGTGCTAGTTTATTTTATTACACATTTATAAATATTTGGATTTGAATGAATGAATGAATGAATTTTGTTATTAGTATAACGATTTTGTTATTTTTATAATGTTAAATGTACATTTTATCAGGTAAAGAAAAAAAAGCTACAAATTTATTCATTATTCATTGGCAGTTTTTTTTTTTTTAAGAAAGGTATCAGCGACGGGTGCAAAACCGTCGCCAAAAGTATCAAAAGTGGTTGCATATTATGCTAGGTCGACTTTTTGCGACGGGTTTTGCTGTCACTAAAACTCTTTTTGTGGTTTCAAATGATTGCTATTTGCGACGGCATTGAACCGTCGCTAATAAGTTATTATTGTCGGCATATCAGCGGGCGCAAATAATTTTACTAAGGCGACGGGTATTTGCGACGGGAGTTATGCCATTGCAAATGGTAACCCATGCCGTTGCTTGGCCGTCGCAAAAAGTATTTGCGATGCCAGCAAATTCGTCGCCGAAATTGCCATCGCATTCCCGACGCAAATGACCTTTTGCAACGGTACAACAGCCATTTGCGACGGCAATTTGCCATCGCAAATACTAAGTTTTTTAGTAGTGAATCCCTAAACTTAATTGAATTAAAAAACAATAGAAATTAAAAAAATGGAAATTTATCAAAAACGAAAAAATTTCGCTGAGCCAAAATTTGAGTATTAATTTCTGATAACGCAAATGATACAAGTACAGCTGGTCGGCCCCCCTTTGTGGGCAAACCAGACCAACCCGGCTCATGCCTACAGACCAGGCCCCCATTTCCCTCTTGGGTCAAGTCTGCTAGCAGGTAGAGCAGCAAAGCTCCAGCGATACACTGGACGCCGCCATAAAAATACTCCGAGATTCTCGCTTGGTCATTAGCCCCCACGATCCCATGATTCGAACGGTTTCCCCACGAGCAGGGGCATGGTCCATGGAGCCTAAAATCAAGGCACGATATATCCCCACGAGATGAGAGGCATAACTGGGGGCACGATTAGCTAACCCATGAAGGTGCCCACGATCCAAGCTAACACTCCTATAAGAAGGACAGTCATCACCTCCAGGAAGGTACGATTTTTACACCACCCAAAACATTGTTATTCAGTCCATTTTTCTCTGGCCTAACTTTGGCATCAGAGTGTCTGTAGCAGGCACCACACCGGTGTTCCAGGCAAGGGAATTCGCCGCCTCGACGAGTTGCACCAGGGGTTGGGAAGGACATATGAATTCACTGCATCATCAGTTGGCGCCATCTGTGGGAACGACACTTCGATCGTTTCATGGTCTTGACCCGATCCAGTGCTGCATCAACTAGGATAGGCAGAGAAATGGAGGAACAAAGCACCACCAGAATCGCTGCCTTGGAGCAGCAGATCATTGAGATGATGGCCGCTATGAACCAACTCCAGTCTCGGAATCAGGAATTGGAGAGGAGATTACCTCCCCCACTAGAGGCACTAGGGACGGTAGATCCGCCACTGCTAGAGGACCCACTGTTGCCTGCGAACCAGCCAGCGGCAAGGAACCAAGGAGGCGACGCCGGCGAAGGAGCGGAAAACCCATCGCTCCCAGGGGAGAACCTTCTCCCGAGAGGGGCCGGATTTCACGCTGACGAAGCCAAGAGCCAAGCCGACCGATCCAAAGCAACAACAGTGGTTCTTCCAGAACACACTGCTAAAACTCAGCCGATGTGGGATGAGCAGTTGAAGGAAATGCGGGCCAAACTGGCTGGAGTGATAGTGGCAGTGAAAGAAAAAGGCCCCAGCACGGTAGAAGAGCTGGTAAGCCGGACAGACACGCCCTTCACACCAGCAGTGATGAGGATGCCCTTGCCCCCGAAATTCAAAATGCCCACGTTGGAGTCTTTCGATGGCACCAAGGATCCCCTCGACCACCTCGAGACGTATAAGGCTTTGATGGACCTTCAGGCGGTTCCCGACGAAATTATATGTAGGGCATTTCCCACCCTTAAGGGTCCGGCAAGGATTTGGTTCCATAGGCTCTCCCCTGGGACGATCAATAAATTTGTGGACCTGAGCAGGTTGTTCGTCAGCCATTACATCGGAGGGCAGAGACAGAGGAGGCCTTCCACCTCCCTGTTTAACACCAAGCAGTGCGAGAAGGAGACCCTGCGTGAGTTTGTCACCCATTTTAACCAGGAGACTCTTTATGTGGATGACCTGGATCAGAAGGTGGCAGTGGCAGCTTTCATTGCAGGTGGCAGAACTCCCAAGTTCCTGTTCTCCCTGGCCAAGGAGGCACCCAAAACCATGGCTGCGCTAATGCTCCGAGCACAGAAATACATGAATGCAGAGGATACCCTCAAAGCCAGGGAAGACCAGGAGAGTGCCACACCCAGTCTGGACAAAAAGAGGATGGCGGAGGAAAAGAAAGACGACAGAGCAGTAAAGACCCCAAGGTTGGCAGAGCAGAAGCCAAGGGAAGAGAACGATAGGACCAAGCAGGCCAGGTATAACCAGTACTTCACCCCATTAAACACTTCTTTGGATCAAGTGCTCTACGAGATCAAGGGGGATACGGCGCTGAGATGGCTTGGGAGGATGAGGTCCCCACCAGAGAAGAGGCCGACCAATAAGTGGTGCCGTTTTCATCAAGACCATGGGCATGACACAGAGGACTGCTACGACCTTAAGCAACAGATCGAGAACCTGATCAAGCAGAGGAAGTTAGGCAGATACATAGCGGGGGGCAGACGTGACGAGAGGTGAGAGCTGGCACCAAGGCAGGCCGAACAAAAAAGTCCAGAGAGAGGAAGGCAAAACCAGCAGCCCATGGGCGAGATTAGGGTCATTTCTAGTGGTTTCGCAGGCGGCAGAGAGTCTTCATCAGCAAGGAAGCGACATGCTAGGGAGGCACGGAGCCAGAGAGAAGTCATGTCCATAGATCGATCATCCAAAAAATCCTGGGCTAAACATGATCCCATCACGTTCACAGACGACGAGGCTGGGACCATATGTCAACCTCATGACGACCCTTTGGTCATATCGGCAGTGGCGTCCAATTTTTTAATTCGTAGGGTCTTGGTAGACAGTGGCAGCTCGACAGATATTCTTTTCCTAAAGGCCTTCGAACAACTGAAAGTTGACAGGGAGAAGTTACAACCGGTTAACTCCCCCCTTGTCAGTTTCACTGAAGACAGAGTCACACCTCTGGGCTCTATAGCTCTACCAGTAATGCTAGGAACAGTACCCCAACAAGCTACCAAGATGGTAACATTCTTAGTGGTAGACCGCCCCTCAGCTTATAACATCATTGTGGGCAAAACAGCCCTTGACGAGTTCAAGACTATACCATCGACCTACCATCTGAAGGTCAAGTTCCCCACATCCCAAGGAGTTGGGGAAGCCAGGGGTGACTAGCAGACTGCCAGAGAATGTTATATGGCGTCCCTCCAGGGGAAGACCAAGAAGGCCATGTTAATTGAGGAGCTAGAAGTTCGAGATGAGGAGGAAATCAGGAGAGGAGAACTAATAGAAGAACTTGAGGAAGTAATGGTCGGGGGGCAAGACCAGACCAAGACGGTAAAGATTGGAACAACGGCCCCTGAAGAATTCAAGGAGGAATTGAGATCTTTCCTCAGGCATAACGCCGATGTTTTTGCCTGGTCTCACGAAGACTTGCCGGGAATTGATACCCGAATCATTACCTATTACCTAAACATAGACCCAACAGCAAAACCGGTCAAACAGAAAAGGAGGTCTTTCGCTCCAGAGTGCAACGAGGCGATAGTAGACAAAGTCAAGAAATTGACCACAGCAGGCTTCATAAGGGAGGCTCAATACCCAACCTGGCTATCTAATGTAGTGATGGTCAAAAAGGCAAACGGAAAATGGAGAATGTGCGTAGATTTCACGGATCTGAACAGGGCGTGTCCCAAAGATAGCTTCCCTTTACCCATAATAGATCAACTGATGGATTCAACTGCAGGGTATGAAATGTTGACCTTCATGGACGCTTTCTCAGGATACAACCAAATAAGGATGGCCGAGCATGATCAAGAAAACACAGCGTTCGTGACAGACAGAGGTTTGTACTGTTACAAGGTAATGCCATTCGGCCTTAAAAACGCTGGGGCAACCTACCAAAGGCTTGTCAACCGCATGTTCAGCAGTCAGATTGGGAGAAACATAGAAGTCTATGTAGATGACATGCTAGTAAAGAGCAAGCAAGCCATCAACCACCTAGCCGACCTGGAAGAGACGTTCAAGAACCTGTGAGCCTACAAAATGAAACTGAATCCTGCCAAATTCGGCTTTGGAGTGGCATCTGGCAAGTTCTTGGGATTCATCGCTGAATTCACCCACCCCACAACTTGCCCCAGTAACGACTCCCTACAGCCCCGGTGGGTGCTCAACGTAGACGGTTCCTCGACGGACAGAGCAAGTGGTGCCGGGATCGTCGTCATCACCCCTGAAGGGCACAAACTCGAGTATGCCATCAAGTTCAAATTCCCGGCCTCTAACAATGAGGCTAAATACGAAGCCTTGATTGTTGGTCTCCAAATGGCTTGGCGAATGGGGGCAGAACACCTCTTAGTACGGAGCAACTCTCAACTTGTGGTAGAATAGGTCAAAGGAGAATACGAGGCCAGAGGAGAGAAAATGCAAGAGTATTGTGAGATGGCAAAGGGTCTGGCAAGAAAATTTTTCAAATTACTTCTAGAAAGAGTACCAAGAGCGCAGAACGAGGAGGCAGATCGGCTAGCCAGGATTGCATTGTCCTAGGAGGACGACCCTGGAGTACCCATGGAAATGCTGGATTCGCCAAGTATTTGGAAACCAGAAATATTGCAGGCAGAATAAGAAGTGAAATGGGCAACACCAATCAAAAACTACTTGGAGAAAGGATCCCTACCAGCAGACAAAGTTGAGGCGAGAAGGATTCAGTATAGGGCCAGCCGATACGCCCTAATAAACAATATTCTATATAAAAGGGGACACACCATGCCCTGGCTAAGGTGTGCCGGAAAAACAGAGGCAGATTACATCATGAGAGAGGTGCACAAAGAGGTCTGCGGCAACCACTCGAGAGGGAAAGCTTTGGCCAAGAAGATCCTCAGAGCAGCCTACTACTGGCCCACAATGGAAAAGGATGCCCTAGAGTTTGTAAGAAAATGCGACAAGTGCCAAAGATTCTTCAATATCCCAAGACAACCGGCCCAGAAATTAACGCCAATCCAGAGCCCATGGCCTTTCGCCCAATGGGGAATAGCTATAGTAGGGGCTCTGCCTTTGGGGAAGGGCCAGACCAGGTTTGTAGTGATAGCCGTTGATTACTTTACGAAGTGGGCAGAAGCTGAAGTTGTCGCCACAATCACTGAGCAGAAAATGAAGAATTTCCTATGGAAAAACATCATATGGAGGTTCGGCATCCCAAAGGTAGTCATCATAGACAACGGGAAACAGTTCAAAGGCGGTCAGTTCAGCCAGATGTGCTCCGACCTCCAGATCAGCCACCACTTCTCTTCCCCGGAGCACCCCCAAGACAACGGCCAGGTTGAAGTCACCAACCGGACCCTGTTCAAAAGCATCAAGGCAAAGCTGGAGCAGGCAAAGGGTTTATGGGCGGAGGAGCTTCCCAATATCCTGTGGGCTTATAGAACAACAGAAAGGGTCGCAACGGGACACACACCTTTCTCCCTAACTTTCGGATCTGAAGCGGTCATCCCGGTAGAGATAAGCCTACATAGTCCCAGGGTCAAACATTTCGAGGCAGAGGCCAACAGCGAGGCCCTAGAGGTGAGCCTATACCTACTTAAAGAGAAAAGGATGCAAGCAGCCGTGGAAGTAGCTACCTATCAACAAAGGATGCGGAGGTATCACGATGCCAGAATGAAGCCTAAGGCATTCAAAGTAGGAGATTTGGTCCTCAAGAGGGTCAATCAATCTACTAGAAGGCCCAGTGATGGCAAACTCAGGCCAAATTGGGAAGGGCCATACACAATCAAAGGGTTTTCCAGGAAAGGGACCTACTGGCTAACCGGAGTGGATGGCAAAGAGCTTCCCAACCTTTGGCATGCTGAACACCTGAGAAAATACTATGTTTGATGTAATCAGCACTCTTTAATAAAATGATTGTCATTCGAGGTCTCCAAAACGACCGACATCTCCCAAGATTTTTGATGCCCAACTGGTTAGTCCCCCAGACCGACCAGACAAGCCGAAAGGCCACAAGGCTACTAAGCCCAACTGGTCAGTCCCTTAGACTGACCAGACGAGCCGAAAGGCCACAAGGCTACTAAGCCCAACTGGTCAGTCCCTTAGACTGACTAGACGAGCCAAAAGGCCACAAGGCTACTAAGCCCAACTGGTCAGTCCCCTAAACTAACCTAACAAGCCGAAAGGCCACAAGGCCACTAAGCCCAACTGGTCAGTCCCCTAGACTAACCAGACAAGCTAAAAGGCCATAAGGCTACTAAGCCCAACTGGTCAGTCCCCTAGACTGACTAGACGAGCCGAAAGGCCATAAGACTACTAAGCCTAACTGGTCAGTCCTTTAAACTGACCAGACAAGCCGAAAGGCCACAAGGCTACTAAGTCCAACTGGTCAATCCCCTAGACTGACTAGACAAGCCAAAAGGCCACAAGGCTACTAAGCCCAACTGGTCAGTTCCTCAGAGTGACCAGACAAGCCGAAAGGCCACAAGGCTACCAAACCCAATTGGTCAGTCCCCTAGACTGACCAGACAAGCCGAAAGGCCAAAAGACTACCAAGCCCAACCGGTCAGTCCCCTAGACTGACCAGACCAGCCCAGCTCCTTAATTGACAAGACAAGCTGGTCAGTTCCTTAATTGACCAGACCAGCCTAATGACATCAAAGTCACCAAGCCTAATTGGCCAGATTGCCCAAGCTAACCATGTTAATAAACCCCTTTAGAGTTAGTCAGAACTTATGCCAACCATTAATCATGAGCATTCAGACACAAACACAGCTGATAAAGGCAAACTTTCCATTTGATTAAATGCAAATTACAAAAAAAAAAAAAAAAAGAGCTGTGTTCTATTACAAAGGGTTCAAGATTGGGCGTCATCCTCAACCTCTGCAGCAGGAGTCTGGCCTTCCTCACTAGGGGCCTGTGAAACAGTGTCATCAGCCGGCCTCAGAGCAGAGAAGTCTAGGTCAGGAAAAAGCATCTTCGCTGCAACGTTGGCATCAACGAAGCCTTCCATGTATGCCTCACTAACCTCCTCCTGGAAGGATGCCCCAACCTTGAACTCTTCCACAGCCGCCTCTCGGGCAACCTTAAGCTCCCCCTCTAGCTCAGTCACCCTCAAGGTCAGGGAGTTCTTGACAGCATCAAAGGTTTGGGCTTCAAAGGTTAACGTGTCAACGTTCTTCCTCAAGTCTATCGACTCATCCAGTAGGTCAGTCTTCTCTGCCTCAGCAACTGACTTGGCCTCCTCAGCGTCCTTGACCTTTTTCTCCAGGCCACTAATGGACTCGGTCAAGGACTCGATGACTTGGCCCTTCTTTGCGCTTTTGCTCATCCTCGCCTTTAAACGAGTAGACAGACAGAGGGCCTTGACGTGGAGCTGCAAAAGAGGAACCACAGATCAGCATAGAGACAAAACAGTTATGAAGGAAAGTTAAAACTCGCTCACCTTAAGAGTATCATGGTTCATGCTCTTCATCAGCTGGCCATTAGACCATTCAGCAATGGGGCAATGGGGCTCACATCATCCAAGCTAATAAAATTTTGTATTTGCTCCTAAGCAGCTTGGACGTCCTCTACGATCAAAGGCTCGCCTTGCTAACCTGAATGGGACTGAGCTTGGGTCCCTGCAACGGCAAGGGCTTGTGTTGTGACCCCAGGCCTGGAGGTCTGGCCAAGTGTCTGACCGATAGAGACGACCCTTCCTCCCCTTGGAGGGGCGTCCCCTTGAGCCCTATCAAATTGTGGCTCGGTCGCCCTCCCCATATGGGTTGGTCGTGGGCGCTTGCTTGGCCTCTCCCTGGCAGCCTTCGCTCTCTCCATCTCCTCGAATTTCTTCTTCGCTGCGGACCCCATGTTCCTCTTATCGAAGCCCATGCTGTATACTTGTCCTGCAAAATAGAGTTGGAAGTCAGTACCCTTGTATCAAGAAGGTGGAAACAAGAAAAGAGACCCAGACTCACTCCTCTCAGCGCGGAGGGCCTCGACGGAAGGGTCTGGACCTAAAAAATAGTCTGCTAAACTCTCACCAGATACCAGGGGTGCCCAGAGCTTGACCAAGTGGTCCCTCACCCTCGCTACCCCGGCCTTCCTTGACTCATCCTCCAGCACAGGAAGGCGCGCTGAGTAAAGAATAGGTACAACGACGGTCAGACCACTATCTTAAGCAGACCTAAGTTTGAGTACAGAAAGCCCTTACCCTTCCTACCTGGTCTTCCCCACTGTCTGGGTATGAGAGAGGTCTGGTTAGTAACATCCTCCCAATGGGCGATCTCCATGCCTTCGCCATAAACGAAGAAGTATTTCTCTTTCCAACGCTTATAGGAGACTGGGAGGCCGGTGATCATAACGGGCTGACCATCCCGAGCTGAAAAGTAATACCAGCCCGGGCTCTCGCTCTCTGTGATCTTGTAACAGTAGAAGAAGTCTTCGGGGGTCAGGACCTCTTCCATGTTGGTGGCGGCTTGCCACAAGGCTGCGCAAGCCACCAATATGCGCCACGAATTGTGCATAAGTTGTCTAGGTTCTAACCTGGCTCTGCTCAAGACTCCCCTAATGGGAGGAGCAATTGGAAACCTTAACCCACCCATCAGCGCACTTTCGTACACTATGACATCACCGGGGCGGGGGAGACATGCCCTGTCCCCTTCCTCCAAGACTCTATAGCTCATGGAGGCTGGAAATTGGTAAGCAGACCAAAGCTTTCTTACTTTCGCCCCATCTAGAATAGAGGCTAGATGCTTGGCCTCGTGCCTACAGTTTGCGTCAGAGGGTGGCCCTTCCCTCACCGCTTCTGCCCTAGAAGCGCCCTCAAAGGCGTCTACAATGGCCACTGGGCTCCTTGCCCTCCTAGGCCTTACTTCTTGGGTGATCTCCTCAAGGTCTACCCCAGAATAATTCACCGAGGCATTGGATGCCTTGTCTAGTCTTACCCTATCTAGGTCCATGGAGGCGGTACGCTCAGAGCTACTCGATAGGTCGATAGGCAATGGGTTCATGATCCTAGGGTCCTCAATCTCTCGGAGAGTCTCAAAAACCGCTCTGGATGCCTCAAGAACACCCTAGTATACCGACTCGACGAAGAGGGAATTACCTACAAACCCTAGGGGATATGAGGCCTTAACCCTCCACTCGTAGTACCAGATAGCTTTTTGCAGGAGCCAAAACAAAAACACGAGCTTAACGTACCTTGATAGGTATGAAGACGATGGAGAATTCTAAAACCTCTCCGAACAACCAACAATGGTGAGAAGAACGGTGAAAGAAGGGGGATGACAAACTAGATTGTATGACTGGGAAGAAATGTGCAGAATAGGGGGCTCCTTTTGGCGAACCGCCAAGGTTTTATAAGCCCCCTCTATTCGAAATCAAGGTGTGGAGCTGCCCAAAGCTCTCAAATCGAACGGGCAATACGGTTGACGTCCAATCGGTGTACGGGGCCAACCGCACAAAGTCACGTGATAGAAAGACCAATGGTTGCGTCGATTCACCTGGCGTAGTAATCATGACGTTATGCTGCACCATAAATGCGCCTGTTCGACGGCACCCGGCGACCCTTCGAAATTCCCGTAGGCTGATCTTTGAAATTCCCATAGGCTGACCTAGGCTGCCAAGGGAATTGGGGGCATCTGATAACGCAAATGATACAAGTACAGCTGGTTGGCCCCCTTTTGTGGGCAGACTAGACCAGGTCGGCTAACGTCTCCAGACCAGGCCCCCATCTCCCTCTTGGGTCAGGTCTGCTAGTAGGTAGAGCGGCAGAGCTCCAGCGATACACTAGACACCGCCATAAAAATACTCCGAGATTCTCGCCTGGTGATTAGCCCCCACGATCCCATGATTCAAACAGTTTCCCCACAAGTAGAGGCATAGTCCATGGAGTCTAAAATCAAGGCACGATATATCCCCACGAGGTGGGAGGCATAATTGGGGGCACGATTAGCTAACCCATGAAGGTGCCCACGATCCAAGCTAACATTCCTATAAGAAGGACAGTCATCACCTCCAGGAAGGTACGATTTTTACGCCACTCAAAACATTGTTATTCAGTCCATTTTTCTCTGGCCTAACTTTGACATTAGAGTGTCTGTAGCAGGCACCACACCGGTGTTCCAGGCAAGGGAATTCGCAGCCTCAACGAGTTGGACCAGGGGTTGGAAAGGACATACAAATTCACTGCATCATCAATTTCTAAAGTAACTTGTACAAAAAAAATCATATTTTGTCAGAATCATGTAAGCCGAGATTTGGAAAAATCAAATCTTTTTAAAAACAATAAAATTGCCCTTTCTAAAGCCTAGAGATGGAATCTACCCAAAAAGCGTCGTACATTGTAACATAGTTGCGAGTCTTGTTCTTTGGGCCATTTCGGATTAAGCTAAAAAGACTTTTTGGGTTAGTTTAGATGACGTCACCCAAATTTATTTCAATACTTCATACATATATATAGCCTATAAATATGCAATTTGCAACATTCTATTTCTCACAAGAATAATATTATACAAACAAAAAAATTTATATAAAATTTATTATCAAAATTATGTGTTTGAATGATAACTATTCACTTAAAAATATAACGCCCATCATAGTGGCTCTTAAATATCACTAATACATCATTTTGTTAAATTTTTTGTACAAATTTTTTTAAAAGAATTATATTTTTCTTCTCATAGATGTAATATGTACATTCTTAAGTGGGTCACTACTTAGCCCCACCTAGCAAGACGGACCATCTGAGAGTGGAGTAAAGGTGATTGTTATGGATGGTATGTTGCAACACTTGAAATAGAGACAAAGTACAATAATTGAGAATTTTTTTTTAAACAGAATCAATCACTTAATAACTTTTTAAAAAGAGAAGTTAAGTGTAAGTATCTAAAAATATACATGCCAGATTTGTTTCAATATGAGTCGAGCCTCCAGTCTAACGGCAAAGTGTTGAACACTGACATAGGCCTAAGTCCAAACCCTCAAGGGAAGACCACTTGTCACAACTGGAACAAGGCCTAAACTCTAGTGCATAGAGTTTAGGCCTATCTAAGGTACTAAGGTCTCATCCACATGTTGATACTTTGGAGGTACTATGAACCCATAGACATTGGCCAATGCCCAGTGAATGAATCCCTTGATAGTTTGGAATGTTGTGTCGGTGAGAGACAACTGATACTTTGTCTCACCTGAGAGAGTCTGAAGAACTGCTCCAACAAATGGAGGAGAGAGTGAAGTATTCCGCCACCAAATGTGAAGAGTCAATAGAACTCTGCTACAGAGAGTGTCAAGTTCTCTGTTGAGAATAGAGTTAGCAGACTATCAAACCCAATATATTTCGCTATTAAAGTTCTCAAAAATCAGTATCGTGTCAGAGTAATAAAATTCCGACAAGGCCAATATAAAACAATTCAGTTCATATTTGCCGGGAAATTCATTTGGAAGAGGGAATGGCGTTTGCCGAAAATGCACTTCCGGTATTTGTATAAAATTTATTTTAAAATTTGGACAATGTTATACAAATAAAAAATTTATATAAAATTTTTAAACAAAAGTATATGTCTTAACAAGAGCCTTATATCACTTCAAAATAAACACTCACGGATGGCTTTTAATTACAAAATATTCACTGTCACATCATTTTGTTTGTAAATTTTGTATAAATTTTTTGTAATAATAGCATTTTTTTAAAATTTTAGAGAAACTCTAGAAATACTTAATAAAAATTCTTAAGAAACTAAGAGAAAGTACTTCAAAAACTTATAAAAAACGCTTTGAAAACTCAAAATATTAATTTTCGTATATTTTTTCTTCTTAACTTCTAACTAAGTATCTATATAATTATTCATAAAGTTTTCACTAAGTTTTCCAAATGTCTCTCTTCATTTCCCTTTCTCTCTTAATGAACACTGAAAGCTCATTGCCTCTTCCTTCAATTCCACCGCTCTTCCCGCTTGCTAAAGGAAAATGCAAAGCCTCACTCTATTTGTCTATTCATTTATTTTTGGGACAATATAATTTGGCATGAGAAATCCATCGATTGAGTTCACAATTCAGTGTACATGATTTGATAATGTGCAATCACCTTCTAATATGCTCATTTTAAAAAAAATCAAAAACATTTTAGTACTTGCTTTACAGTTTTATCAATACGTATTAGTGCATACAAAAATACGTATTAAGTATAGTTGCAGACATATATGCTCTGGAAACCTTAGTTTTTGTAAAATCAAAATCACCTTAGTTTTTCAAAATTTTGCAACTTCTACAACCTTTTACACAACACACTAGATAGAAACCAAAATACAACACCCCAGATTCGAGAGTCAAGACTAAATAGCCTCTCAATAATTCTTTCATATCTGGTAAGCAACAAGTAAACCTAGCTACTATATACATCAATTAAAGCCTTACGTAGATAGGATCAAATCCAAATAATCATCCCTGTCATCGACGTTTGCTATGCTTCATAATGACGTAGGAAAATTCAAGTTTTTTGGGAGGGCGGGGGGCGGGCGCAACTCCCCTCCAATTTTCAGAGATTCTACTTTCACCTATAACTTTTGTAATTGCTTTCAATTTGCCCCCTCTAATAATTTATTAATGTCAACAATGTTTTTAAACACTCTATTTTGATCTACAACCTTAGAAATCTCTCTTAGTTTGCCAACATGACAGTAGTAATTTTGAAATTATGAACCAAAATTATAGATGTTCTAATATAAAATGAAATGACCACTAACAATCATATCATTTTATGAAAATATTGTACAAAAAGTCTAATTGTATAATATTAATTTGAAAAAAAAATTCCGATTTGTAATTAATGCTGCCCTCTCTTGATGACTTTTCTGGTTCCACCGCTGCAACTTGTACTGCGAATTGAAATGGTTCACCAAAGCCCACCATTGCAAGCCGTGGAAGCAACCACAGGGAAACTTGAACACCACACGCTTGGGCTATTTTGAGCCACTTTAGACTGCACCGTGGCTGAGACCTCCATGCTGTGCACGTTCAGCACATAAGGACTAGGATGGACCCAACTGGTGATTCGTATTAGACCCGAGGTGAAATTTTGTGTATATACTCTACTGGTACTACAAAATTATTCTGCTGTGTATTAATTAAAAAAAATTACTTTCTTAATGTGGCTTTAGGAAACTGGTTTCTTGTCTTGTCTAGCTAGTTGTGGGTTGAATAAATATGGGTTCAAAATGGTTGGGCAGGTCTATATCTGTAAGCAATGCTAAGCTGAGCTTGGGGCAGCCCATGATCAAATCTGGGGCCACCGGCCCGGGTCAGTTTGTCCACCCAAATTAGAGTCACCTCTAGCCCAACTTAGAGGTGTAATCATACAAGGTGACAGAGCATTAAATAGATAACAGACTCGCATTGAATGCAAGGGAGGCGTTGCACAGAATCGACGACACTCACTTCCGGTCAGTCGGCTCTAGCCGGTTCTAGCCGATCAGCCGGCTAGAACCGATCAGCCGGCTCTAGCCAGCATAGACCTGAGCAGGGAGTCATGAGTGTTAAGTAGGCTCTACATAGAGCACCGCAGTATAAATATTAGAACTAAAAGAGAGCAAGGGATGATCATTCCGATTTAGCCATATTCACTTGAAAATTCCATCCCAATCTAAAAAACAATCGCTAACTTGACCGTCGGAGTGTGATCGGCCCTAAGTGGGTCGACCCATTCTAACTCTTTTGTTTCTCTACAGCAGGTTGGTGACTCATCGATAGTGGTTAGAGTGATCGGCCAACCCTTCCCCGAAATCCCACTTACAATTGGCGCCATCTGTAGGAAGGTCTAAGTAAATATGAGTACCAGCTTCTTAGGGAGAAGAGGAGCCCGTGCCACGGGACGAGGGAACAAAACTCCCTCTGGCAATGATAACACTTACTCGTCTGGCCACCGAACGACCCCGGAAAGAAGAAGCCGGGGATGAACAAGGAGGTCGGAGACCCGGTCTCCTACTGGTAGCCTCCGAAGAAGGCAAGACGAGTTACGAAGGGACCCGTAATACGCTAAGGGGCTAAACCTCCGTAGAAATCATCACCGGGACCTGGACCCCTCCCTTTCCAGTGGACGTGTGCCCAGTGACCATTCACTTTATGCTACAGAAAGGGAGTTAAGGCGACGTGGCAATCAAATTGCCAAGCTTACTTCCCAGCTTAGAGCAATGAATAACGTGATGTCCAGGAAGGATGACGGAGCCAAGAGGAGATCACCGGCCCGTCGCGATGAAAGGAAGAATCGAGATTCCAGAAACAGGAGCCCAACGCTTGTGCGCACTGTCAGGAGCCATGCCTCCAGCATCGGCCGCAACAGTAACAGACAAGGAGATCAGCACCACAGGAGGAGTTGGACACCACAAGATAGGGAGCGGCCCGAAACCGGTCGACATCAGAAGGAGGGGGAGAGATGGCTAAATGAGAAACTTGATAGCAAAGAGCAGCTCCCTAAAGCGCACACTACTCAAGATATGGTCAACAGAGCCTTAGATCAGATAGTATCCATGCCTTTCACGGAAGAGATCGAAAGCCAACAGCCCCCGAGAAAGTTCTTCCCACCAAAATTCACACCATACAATGGAAAGGCTGACCCAATCAGTCACGTTCACTACTGCAGGCAAATGATGGCACTCTAGAGCAGGGATCAGTCCCTGATGTGTCGAATGTTCTCATCCAGTTTGGGAGAAGTGGCCCTATGATGGTTCGACAAGTTGCTTGCCAAATCAGTATCAAACTGGAAACAACTTGCTGAACTGTTCATCGCTCGCTTCATAGCCAACAGCAAGCAACCTAGGAAGGTGGACTTCTTACTCACCCTACGAAAGAGCGACGAAGAAGGATTATGGGCGTATACGCGGCGCTACTGGGCGGCCTACAATGAGATTAACGAGTGTAGCGAGCAGCTGGCTGTAACTCAGTTCAAAATCGGTCTGCTCAGAGAGCACTGCCTACAACAGTCCTTAATGAAGAAACCAGCCCTCACGGTTCATGAACTGATGTTGAGGATCAAACGATACGCGAGGTTGGAGGAGGATGTGCCACAGACCACCCCCGAGAAGGTCGGCACCATTGCCGAAAAAAAGAATAGGCGTGACACGAAAAAGTTTTAGCGGATGATAGAAACAGCCGGAGCAATAAGGCAAGTAATGGGGTTTATACTGTCTTCAAAGACCCCATTTATAAAATTTTGCCCCAAATTCACGATAAGTCGTTCTTCAAATGGCCTTAGAAGTTGGGAGAAGACCCTATAGCTCAAGACTAGGGCAAGTTCTACTACTATCACAGAGAGAGGGGGCATCAAACAGCAAATTGCTGACATCTGAAAAATCACCTTGAGGATTTGGCGAAGGCTGGCCATCTTGACCAGTATATTAACAAGGAGAAGACGAAATAGGAGGCCGAGCAGCCAAAGCTGGATGCCCCCTCAAAAGAGGACCAAGCTGAACCAATCTGAATGATCAACGTGCTTCACGGATCAGCAAAATCAGAAGCTACTAACAGGAACAAGTACCGGGCAAATATTCGAAAAGTCGTGTGCCTACGAGAAGTAATGCCAGTAGGCCCCACTCCTAAGAAAGTCGAGGTTAGCAAAAACAGCACGGCCATAACCATTTTGGAGAAAGATCTTATGGGAGTTCATACTCCCCATAATGATGCGCTGGTCGTTACTCTACGAATGACAGGTTGTGACGTAAAGAGACTACTCATTGACCAAGGAAGCTCCTCCGAGATAATGTACTACGACCTGTTTAAGAAGCTAGGATTGAAGGATGCCGACCTCTAGCCCTCGCTCAACCCGTTGACTGGGTTCAGCTCCGACCTAGTCTGACTACTTGGGAAGGTAACCATCCATGTGACTGCCGGAGGGATTACCCTACAAATAGAATTCCTAGTGGTCGATGTACCCTCCCCATATAATGTCATCATGGGCCACACATGGTTGCACCTCATGAAAGCCATCCCTTCTTCCTACCACCAGCTAATTCGATTCCCCTCCATAGAGGGAGTCCAAGAGATCAGATGAGACCAAGTTGTTGCCAAGAAATGCTTCCTTACAGCATATGCCACAAAAGATTGAAGAATTCTCCCTTTTCCTCAATGCCCAGTTCGACCACAAGCGGCAAGTGGAGGCCAGGTATTGACTAACTTTGTTGCAGAATTTTTTTTGCTGAACTTCCACAGGAAACCAATCCAACTCTGATTGCCGACGTACAACATGATGACATCTACCTACCAGTTCTGTAGAAAAATGATCAATTGGACGCCGTTCGCTAACAAAGCATCCAATGATCAAGGGGCAAATCAGGGATAATTATCAAACGATATAACATTGGGGAAGGTCATTAAATTGAAGTCCACTACAACAAAGATTCAGAATATGAAGCCCTGCATGCGGGGTCGCACCAAGCTATGGATTGCTAAACCACCGAAATCATGATTCCTTCAAACAATACGAAACATGCAACATCCAGTCAACAAGAAGATGAGCCCAAGCTGGGGGCATAGCGATTACGAGCTGTCAAAGAAAAGCAGTAACGACTCATAGGGCCTTTTATTCTCAAAGGATGTATCCACCTATAAGGATGCATAAATCAATGAAAATTAAAAGCTACTCAGCAAACTTGAGGCCCCTCCAAACTTCAAAGTGTTGAAGGAAGATCCATACAAAAAAAAAAACCAGGTGTAAAAACCTAAACCTGGATCATTTATGACCAGGTCGACCAATGAAGGTCATTAAAACAAAGTGTAAAAACTTGGTCTTGTCTAAGTTTGATAGGTCGGCCAATGAAAGTCACAAAAACCAGGTGTAAAAACCTGGTCCTGGATCATTTATGACCAGGTCAGCCAATGAAGGTCATTAAAACCAAGTGTAAAAACTTGGTCCTGTCTAAGTTTGATAGGTCGGCCAATGAAGGTCACAAAAACCAGGTGTAAAAACCTGGTCTTGGATCATTTATGACCAGGTTGGCCAATGAAGGTTATTAAAATCAAGTGTAAAAACTTGGTCCCGTCTAAGTTTGGCAGGTCGGCCAATGAAGGTCATAAAAATCAGGTATAAAAACCTGGTTCTGGATCATTTACGACCAGGTCGACCAAAGAAGGTCAATAACAGCTAGCATTCAAACCTGCCTTATCCAAATAGGTCAGCAGAGATCTTTAACAAAACAATAAAGCTAAGTAACTTGCCTCGACCCTAACCAAATTTGGTAAATTTAAGGGTAGCAAGGTTTATACTTGCCTATATTTGCGTGTAAATTAAAGCTAGGGGCACATACTTTGTTACAAGCAGACCCCATTAACCTAAGAAAGGCGGCTTGTTAAGCTTTTCTCCTCAAATTAGGCAGGGGCTTGGGATGGCAAAATTCAGTAGCTCAAACACACCAATAACAAAATTATTCTATCTGAACAAAGGGCATGTTTGTAAAAATATATGTACAAAATGAATTCGATACATAAATGCTTCCCACAAGAATAAATATAGTACAAAGAAAGAAAGAAAAATAAGCTCTAAGCTAGTTCGACGGATGGAGGGTCGGCAGAGGATTGTCCAACTGGCAGTAGTTCGGAGGGCGTTGACAGTTCGACGGAGGGAAGCTCGGCTGGATTGGTCTCTTTATCCACTTGAAGCTTAGGAGCGTTTTTTTCCTCTTCACAAACAGTCTCTTCGTCGGCCTCATCCTCCAACTTAAGTACTGCATCGGCGTGGGCAGGAATTTCTGCCCAGAGAAAAAAAGACTTGTCCAGCTTTAACTGCCTTAGGGCTGCCTTCCAGCCGTTCTGGAATATCTGTTCAGTGATCTTCTTCACCTGGGGCTCGTAGTGATCCTCAGCATCCTCGAATCCCTTGTCATACTTGGCCTCCGCCTCCTTATTTAAAACCCCCACCTCTAGTCGAGCTTCGGTTAGAGATGCTCTTACCTCGGCTGCCGACTCCTTGGCCTAGGTCATCCTGGGCTTTATGTCGGCAACTTCAGCTTCAACAAATAAATCGAGGCACTAAGGCTAGGGGCCAATTGTGGGTCGAATAAATACGGGCCCAAAATGGTTGGGCAGGTCCATATTTGTAGGCAATGCTGAGCTGGGCCTGGGGCAGCCCATGGTTGAACCTGACGCCACCAGCTCGGATCAGAACCGACGACGCTTACATCTGGTCAGTCAAGCTCTAGCAAAGCGATACAGGAGAAATGGTGTCTGATCAGCCGGCTCTAGCTAGTATAGACCTGGGCAAGGAGTCATGAGTGTTAGGTAGGCTCTACAAAGAGCACCACAGTATAAAATATCAGAGCTAAGAGAGAGCAATGGATGATCATTCCAACTTAGCGATGTTCACTTGAAAATTCTATCCTAATCTAAAAGACAATCACTAACTTGACCGTCTAAGTGTGATCGGCCCTAAGCGGGTCGATCCATTCTAACTCTTCTATTTCTCTACAACAGGTTGATGACTCATCGATAGTGATTTGAATGATCGGCCAGGCCTTTCCAAAAATCCTACTTACACTAGTCATACATCATCACAAACTAAAAGCTTCTTTGATAATGGTAAAATTTTGTTATTGTTTTTAATGGGATGATGAAGACCCACACTAAGAATTCAAACCACCATGACCCTTTATCTAAAGCTTTTATCTGTGGAATTTATTTTAATCATATTACATAGATAGGGTCAAGCAAGATTTATCTTGCGCTCAATTATAAGAAACAAGAAGTACCCACGAAGTGAGATGACAGGTTATATATGGAGATATATGTATATATTTATTCTTTTCTTCCATGTAGAGGAAAAAATATATATATTGTTATTCGGTTTCTAACTGAAGGGTGGGGAAATCTGATA
Organism: Euryodendron excelsum; assembly: GCA_033060915.1. Classification (NCBI taxonomy): domain Eukaryota; kingdom Viridiplantae; phylum Streptophyta; class Magnoliopsida; order Ericales; family Pentaphylacaceae; genus Euryodendron; species Euryodendron excelsum. The sequence continues at coordinate 15,543,726 of CM065380.1, read as the reverse complement.
AGGTGAATATTAAAAAATGTGATGCACTCTCAAGGTTTATCAATATAAATATGGTAAAATCTAGAAAAATGCTAAGTACAAATAAGCAGAATAAATAATAATGAAAAGGATAAGCATATTAGTCTAGAGTGAAAATATTTTACATCATAATATTATATGATAAGTCAAGTCTTAATGATTTAAATTAAACTAAGGCTCATTTTCAATTAATTTTCAAATTTAAGTAGCAGCTGTGTATGTGTTATCAAATGCACTTTGACTTGGTAGTCAAACTATTGAATGTGTTTACCTGGTAATATTATCAAACATGGTTTAAATGTAGTATCGAAGAGAAACACTCCAATTACGCAGGAAAATATTATCAACTTAATGAGGGGAAAAAAAAAGAAAGAAAGAAAGAAGAAGAAGAAGCAGCATTCCACTTGCCTAAATTCTACTATTTCCTAACCATATTTCTAACCTAGTCCTTTACTTACCTAAAATTCGTTATTTGATCCTATGACTTAGACTATTTCATTCGAACACCCAAGTTACACATACTATATATCTCACTTGAATTTCAATAGTGAAGCACTTCGAGTTGAGTGTGTCCGGCACCATTCCACTTACAAAATGTTCGCCCATTACTCTGTGTATGTTGGCGAGACGAGGCTTCAAACTTTTTATGGATACCAATTTGCCAAAATTACGTTAATACCCGAAAAATCCAATGCAATATTATGGGCCCATGATATCCACTACAAAAATCACACACTATTCTTTTCTTTTTCTTTTTTTTTTTTTTGCCTCTTTTGCGTGTATTCAATAATTGAAGTCGGTGCAAAAAATAAAAACAATAATTGTAGTGATCAGCACAGACAATCCCACTACCACAAAGCAACCAAGCATTTTATCGAAAGATTTTTCCATGAATTAGTTCAAATTCACCTCGATTAATGGAATTTTAATTTTACTATTGAATAAATTTTGACCACTCATTTACAACCATGTTGGTGTCGAAATCTGTACAGGAAGCTTTGAAGGTACGATACAATGTCAATTTCATTAGAATGATATTCGATTGTCGTCGGCATCACTTATGTGAATCTGATGTGCACTTACTTAACACTAAATCATTAAAACCCAAAATAATTATGTAATTGCATTTTGCATGAGCGAATTCAAACCAAATACTCTTTGATTTTTAAGTCTGTAAATAATTTTGAATATCTATTTCTGCAAAAACATGCTTTAAGGAAGAAAATCTATATAAGCTAGTAACATAAAGAAGAGGAAGAGAAGTTGTAAAAAATTAATATGTAAAAATGGCTGCGAATTTGCCCTCTTTATAGACCTTTTAGTGTTTCTTTAGAGAAGACATGATTGTTGAAATTTATTAAAAAAAAAAAAAAAACTGGAGTGTAACAGCCACTTGCAAAAATAAGCACAGCTGTCTGATCGGATCATTCCTAAATTGATAGTGTAGATTACATCTTTTGGTAATCCAATTAAGTCATTCATCAAATCTTTATGATCAGTTATGATTTGTTTCGTATGGCCCCATCTATCTATAAATTAATTATCCCATCATTAATCATCACAATTTGAAGACATTAATAGTATCGATCACACATTATACGTGCATGTGAATGTGTTTTTTAGCAACGCTAGAATTTTCAAAATAATTAGATTAATTGTTTGAAATGAAAGAACTGCAAAATAAAATAGCACATGTTTGTGTACGAAAGTTTTGTACAAAAACCATGTTGGTAACATTACTCAATAGAAATATCTTCCTCCACCGCTTCAACATCTTGATATTTGTAAAACCAGGCGCAGACTAAGTAGTAGCCAAAGTTCAACAATGCAACCCCACCCAACACCCAATACAAATTATCCATCCTACCATCATTTATATCGTCCGGCAACCATTCCGTCACCCTCCGGACAAGTCCGATCACGGCAGTGCTCAAATAAAACGCAATGCCAACAAACAATGTTACCATTGCAGTGGACGTGTTTTTCAGCGACGCTGGAAATTCTTGGTAATAGAATGCAACGTTGCCAGGAAAATGAAACCCTTCTCCAATACCAGCAAGAGCCAGCTGCGGCACTAACCACAAGACCGACATGGGCACGACGGTGGAGCCATTTTGATCTTGGAGGCGGTGAGATCGAGCCACTTTGAGCCGCTTTGATTCCGCTAGTGCCGACACTGTCATGCTAAGCACAGTAAAAACATGGCCAATCCCAACTCGTTGGAGAGGTGTCATAGCTCGACCGGATAGTTTCTTCCACGTGGGATATAAAAACCGGTCAAGGAGGACGATAGAGACTGAAGTAGAAACCAGTATGAAGACTAACATAGACCCGGCTGGGATTTTGAAGTGGGTTCCAATGTGGCAGTCCATAGCGAGAGCTTGAAGGGTTGCTAAGCTGGTTTGGATCGCAAGTGGGGTTGTTAAGATTACACCAGTTGACCATAATGGAAAGATTTTTAGTAAGGATTTGAGATCTTCCACTTCTTGCACTGTACATAGCTTCCATTGTTTTGCAATTGAGCCATCTGTGCGGATATCTCCTTCAGTTTTCAAAGCTGCGCGGTTTAGGAGCCTGTAAATAAAAAGGGAAAATTTTCTTTTGATGAGTGAATAGATGGAGTTCGCTTGGCTCACAAAAAGCTAACCTTCATATAAAAATCTACTCTTACGTCTAATATATTTTCCATGCCTGAATTTAAAAATGTGTGCAAAAATAACTTAAGATATAATAAATTTATATCAATAGATAAAAATATTTGTGCTTTCAGTTTTGACACCCTCCAAAAGGAAATCGTGATTCCGCCTCTGGATATATGTTTTAAAAGAAAATTTGCACTTCTAATTGGCTTGCATAATTCCTAACTTTTTTTCGTTACGTAGGATGGTGTGTTCGAAAAAGGCTATTGTTTGTCCTTTCAAGGCTTTTCTCTGTCCAAGGCCAATTTGAGTCAAATAGCTTCCATCCACAAGAAAGTCGTAATGTTTTTCAGGAAATACTCTGAGAATTAAGAATGACTTGAAGTTGTTGGTAAGGAACAATAAAGTATGGATTTGTCAAAACTGATCACAAGGAAATTTCATACAATTGTTCAAAAGCCTACAAATATTTCATTATGTATGTCGGATCATGATTAATGATATAAATTTGTAGATGTAAATCAACTAATCTTACTTGAAATTTTTTGTGGGTGCTGCAACAACAATCTTTGTCACTCCGTCACGCGGCCTGTGATAATAATCTTCAGCTCTGAGTGTAAGCAAGAGATTCCTCTTTCGGATTGCTGCAACGACAACACGAGCTAAACCCGTGAATGGGCTCCCCTGGGGTCGAACATGGCGGTAGAAACGGCTTCCAAATAGGAAAATGACTAAACCAATTATGTTAGCTGCAACACATAGGCCAAAACCCCATCCCCAGCTAACATTAACTTCGACATAAACAATGACAGTGGAGCTTACTGCAGAAGAGGTGCACAATGTGAAGATGAACCAGTTCCAGAAAACTCCTTGATGCTTGGGCTTGTCAAACTGATTCGCTCCAATCGCTCCTATAGTGAAATATGTACCACTCCCCCCTATAACTGCAAGAGTCATAGCCGTATATAGGACTGCAAATTGGACTTTTGTCGGAGTAATGCACAAGATTGATCTATTTTCACATGGTGGAGGCCTCAAAGAATCAATTGTTGCAGTTAGGACTAAAAGGATTGTGCCCTACAAGAAATAACATTGAATATGATGCCTAAGCAATCAAAAGACACTGCACGTCTTGAGGGTAAATAGGTCATTTTGATTCTTTAGTCATTTTTAAGAGAACTTATCGCTAGGGCATTAAACAAATTGTATGCAAATAATAAAAGTAATAGAGCAGAAAAGACAAACAACTTTTTACATAAAAAAAAAAAACTCAAACGAACAAAATCACGTCACCAATCACAAGTCCACAAACCAAGCATTATAATAAATAGTAAACAATACACAAACATACAACTCAATCCCAATTCAAACTCTACCAATATAGGGTTGAAGTATTCTTACTCGATTCCTTGAATTACCATTCTCCGTCACTTTTTCACCCTATACCTACTCGTCGATGGTTAATACTACTCCAAGCCTCAAAAATTTATCAAGGTCATTTACACCGCACAAAAAACTCCCTCAAGTGAGAACTCTACTCAACCATTAAACTATTTTTTCACTGCTAACGAGACTTTTTTGCTCAAGTGACAAACATTCTTGCTTGAGGAAGAACTCTCTCAATGTTTGCACGAGAGCCTTAGCACTCGTTCGAGTGAAATCTTTGAGCATTGAGTTCTATAGTAACCATCTTGTGTTCTAAGCACTGTGCCTCCTTGAATAAATTGGACATGAGCAAACATGAAGGCACAATTACATAGTGTTTTTGTTAACAGAATTAGCTAATTACTAAAAAAACTAAGGAATTTAATTTTTCAGTTTTCCTTTATCTTCCCTACATAAGGAATACTGCAAATCTGAGAAACCTTTTATTTATTTTTTTATCACTTAGAAATCTAGAACGGCCTGCACACGCACAAAACATTAAAAAAAAAATTAAAAATCATAGAGTCGTAAGATCTACATTTACAATGAAGTGAGTTTGGTCATATCATATATATATACTGATTGAGAAAAACGAATCCAGATAATCGAAGTAAAAAAAAAAAGTAAGAGTCAGCGTTAATTACTAGTTACTAGTAAAAGAAAGAGAGATTTGTAATTTGAGTGTTAGAATGGGAGTATCACCAGCAAAGAGATGAGAGAAGATATCCAGATGACGGAGAAACAGCTTAGAAAGGAGTCGGCTATGATTGCCATAACCACAGGAAACATCGAAATGCAGCCATTAACAACGTTCCAAAGTTGTGCAGCATCAATGCTCTTCATGTTGAACTCCCCAATCATAAATACAATAAGGTTGTTCATCCATCCTCCTGCAAGAGTCAAACCAGCCATGGTTGCTGGTTCCAACAGGTAGACACACACATTATATTTACGTAACACAGTTGTGCATGCCTCTCACAGAGAGAGAGAGAGAGAGAGAGAGAGAGAGAGAGAGAGAGAGAGAGAGAGAGAGAGAGAGAGAGAGAGAGAGAGGGAGACCTATGATGAATGGAAATGTGATCCAACCGCCTCGCTTGTGACCAGAAGTAGACAATTGTGCTTCGCCATTGGTGGTGGCAGGAAGTGAAACGTCCATTCTGCAACCCAACTGTTGTAACTCGGTTGCAGCACATGTTTTGCCTTCAAGGGCGGTTCTATATTTATACACATAATCGCGTAGTGTTGTATATAAATTTCACCACAAAATGTCCATGTCATCATGCATGCAACAAAGCAAATATTGGGTCGCAACAATTGCAATAGCATGGTTGAGTAAGCAGTCTCAATAGAAAAACTTTAAATATGCATATATATAGGTCTATGAAAAATGTTATGCATAAATTAATTTTTAATTCACTTTTTTCTCTCACAAGACATAAAGTGAATCGATTTCATATGCATTTGTTAATATGAGTTCCACTGCATTATGTCTTGTGGGTGAGAAAATAAATTTAAAAATTGATTTATGTATAAATAGATCTTTATATTACTAAAATAATGTGGCAGTGACATTATTATAATTAAGAATTATTATCTAATATATTATTCTGACGATAAATTTTGTATAAATTTTTTTGTTTGTGTAGCATTATCTATATATCGATCAAACATCTGTGGTGATGAAGGACATTGATATATTGCCGCTACAAGTCCCAATCTGAGCCGCTAAAGAAATGGGGAGTACGATAAAATCATACAAACCGATATACCATGCCGAAGGCAAAGTCAACGGGAGTTGGTGCCGCTTGTAAAATAGGGGTGTCTTCACATAGGTACCATGTAGGATGCTTCCCAAAGTATATTTTAGTATCTGATTTCGAATATATATATATATGATGATAAAATACACTAAATCGAAGATTGCAAGAACAAAGTGGAATCAAAGTAGCTGTGCTACATGAGCCGGCCAACAACCTTCAAAACCTACCGACTCTCTAATATTGCTTCACCTACCCTTTAAATCTTTTGTGTTCCATTTGATACTAAAGATAAAAAATTTAGAATGGAAGAAGCTTGAATTCTCTGCTTTAATTTGATTGGTTTACTTAACGCTTTGTTTGGAAGAAATCCGTATAGGAATGGGAAAGGAAAGAAAAAGATTTCTAAGAAATTCATTTTCTTTTGTGTTTGGATATAATCGAAATTGAAAGAAATGAATTTCTAAGGATTCTCTTTTTTTCTTTTTGGTTTGGTTAAGTATTGAAAAATAAATAATTTTATAAACAATGATCCTTGAGATTAGGCTAGCAAATAAAGAAATTAAACTTTTTAAATTTTAATTCTTATGAAATCCGACCATTTTTCAAAAGATTTTAAGATAGATTTTGTTTTTCCTTTCAAATCCTACCAAATCAAATCACATTTTAAATTCCATCTATTCCAAACATATCAAATCCCATTTTGAAATCCAAATTCTATCATATTCCATCAAAACCCACCACAAGTAGTAAGGGAATGAAAGGGAAGAATAGGACTTTCATAAGAATTTTTGTTTTCATTAGACCATTAGATATTTACTCAATTAATGTATTAGGAGAAGGGAGAAACTTAAAAGAAAAGCTTTCTTCCCTTCTGCTCATTTCTATCTGCCCACTGTCGCAGAAAGAAGTTGGTTAGCCAGTGAAGAGAAAGCTCGCCCCCTCCTTCCCTCCCTCGCTTTCCCTTTCCCTTTCCCTTTCCCTTTCTTTTCTTCCTAATGAACACCAGAAGCACTTTCTCTCTCTTCCTTCTCCTCTCACTCTTCCCACATACTAGAAGGATATGCATAGCATCACTCTATCTATTTATTTTTTTTTTTTGGACATTACAATTTGGCTTGAGAAAGAACTGCATTTCAACTTTTTCTACTTCTCTTTTTTCCTCAAGAATTCTGATGCTTCTATTTCATAAATAATAAAAGGTATACAACGATATGAAATGCAACTATAGTTCGTAAGAGAATTAGCAATTTCCTGTTAAGTTTCAGTAGTAAATGTTTTTTTTTTTTTTTTTTGAACCGCAAAATTCCATTGAAGATAAAAGAAAATACAAAAGAGAAGAGAGGAGGTATAAAGACTGAGCAAGCAGCGAGGAGCTTGACAGGAAAGGAAACTAAACCAACTCGACTCAACTTAGGAGAAAAGCAGAACAAAAAACACAGAAAGATTGGCAAAAAGCCAACATAGGGAGGAGGGGAAGAGATAGGACATTTAGGGTGTATTTGGTTGGGCTTATTAGTTAGCTTTTTTGCAAGTTTATAAGCAAAAAAACAAACAAAAGTTAGTTTTTTTGCTTTTTTTTAGTTTTTTTTTTTTTGTTTATTTTTATCTAAACTAAAATCAGAAAAGCAAAAAAGCTTGAAAAACTTAGCTTTTTTACTAGCAAGCTTAAAAAAAGCTTCATTTTTAAGCCCAACCAAACACACCCTTAACTAAAAATCACTTATTGAATCCCCTTAAATCACTTATTAGCAATTTTCTATTAAGTTACAGTTGTTAATGTTTTACAGCCCCTTAAATTTTCTCAATCAAAATCACTTATTGGACCCAGAACTATCATCATCCACCAACTTTTTCTATACTTTGCAATTTCAGCGCTCGACCTCGACCAGTCATTTTGCCGGACGAGACATTGGAGTCTGATTTCTGTTACGTCCATGATGATTAAATATACAAACATTTCGTTTGCAATCTGAATTGACAGTCTAAAAAATGAAGAAAAAAATGTGAAAAAAAATAGAATAAAAATAATCTTTTATTTTGTTATTTTTCTTTCGTTTTTTTTTTTTCTACTGAAAATCCGAGTTACAAATGGAACATAAATGTAAGATTAGAAAAACAAAGGGTAACCAAAGTACCTGTGCTGCATAAGATAGCTAACAATCTTAATGTACAAAAGAATTTATGCATGTGCAAGTGTTGGATTACAATTTATAGATTATGCAGATATAATAGAGAAAAGTGATGTGTCGTTATTGAAATATTCTAACACGAATTCTCTTCAAGCAATGAGCAACTACGAATCTTTTTTAAGGGAGAAAATGCAAGTTGGGTATTATTAATTTACATCCTCAAAATTTGAAGAAAAAAAAAGCTGTATATATTTCCCGTCAACGATACCAACAAAACCTTACACCTACCGAATCTCTAACTATATCCACCCACCATCTAATCTTTTTGTTCCATTTGGTATGAAGGATAAAAAATTGGAAGGAAAGGCAAGAAGGAATTTTGAGAAAAAAAAAAAAAAAAAACTACTCGCGGGTACTAAAAAAAAAAAAGAAAAAGCTTGTTTCTCACCTTTAATTTGATTGATTTAGTTGTGGAAGCGACGGCAAGCAAACATGGACACTACAGAACCAGGCTGGCTAGTCATAATACACGTGGGTTTCTAATTGCATAAAAATTTTAGTTTTTTTTATAGTTTTTTTATATTAGGAACAGATATTTCTAATAGCGTAAGGATTAAGGTTTCTAATATTTGCCTATAAATAGGAAGCTTATAAGAATTTTAGAGTTTACTTGGTGTGCCCAAGACGGGGCATTTGCCTAAGAGACTCTTGTAAAGTTCAATGGAAGCTTGTAGAGAAATAGGAGGAAGAGACTGGAAGAACACATAAGGGTGGAGTAGCAGACGAGTTGGCTATAAGACTCAGGACACTGAAAGGAGTGTAGAAGCGGATGGTTTCAGGGTTGGGATATCTTTGAACAGTTGTGATTCAGGTACTAGTGTCAGTTGGATGTTTTGTGATTGTCTCAGATCTGTAAGCTCTTGCCTATAGACATAGGTAGATTGTTATTCTACCAAACCACTTTGTGTTGTTTTTCTCTTTAATATATGCGTATGGTCGTAAGTCATGGGTATGTTCTGTAAATGTTTGTGCATGGAGTTAAAATCTCAATAAAGTGGTATCAGAGCCAGGCACAAGGCCAAGAATTTTTCTTGATTTCGTCAAATAAATCAAGAGTTCTTTCATATGACAAGAAAAGAGAAAAGAAAGAGAATTGGAAAAAAAATGCGATTGAAGAGAGTTGCCGCGAGTGGTACGACTGGAATTGAAAACAATGAGGGGGAGGGAGAGATATTGAATCGGCAGTAATAACTGCAAGGGTACATGGTCGAGTTGTGCACACGAGCAGTTTGCTTGTTTGTGTTGTTTGGTGTTCTATTGGGTGGCTATCCAGTGTAGCAAGGTTCACTATGATTTAATTAGAAAATTTCAAGAACAACATGACTCAGACATAAATTGTTCGAATTTATAAAGCGTCTCTAAAAGGTTTTTAGATGCTGCAGATTCACCGGTGACTACAGAATTTTTAGATTTTTCATGATTTGATGAGATTGGACAGAATTATGGAGATCACATTGATCAAGAGCGATTGAGTTTGAGAGCAAGGGAAAATCAAGGGTAATCGAGAGTAATCTGGTTCAATTAGTGGTGAAAAACCAATTATCATCTTATGCAACTAGGGCTTGAGTTGCTGGTGGAGTTAATCAGAGGCGTAATCCTGATTAGACAGATGATTGGCAACCTGTACAGACATGTGAAAAGTATTTTGTCAAGTAAAGCTATTGTCAAACATAAGACAAGTAGTACACGTGAATGACATACATCGGTGTGGCGTATTGGTGAACATGATGAGCAGCAGTTACAAACAGGCACACACACATGCGTAGTAAATACGCAGAGGTGTCGTACAAGGAATGCGGATGTTCTATCAGATGGTGTGCAGGATTCTGAATAGTTGGGAGGCGCATATGTAATAGACACAGGAGTACTCAGATGTGATGTACAAGTGTGTGAGCTGACGATGTGCGGAATGTTCCGAGTTGATGGATATTCATATGGAAGCTCTGAACTTGTTTGTGCCGGTAATGTCTATGGTTGTGTACGTATATGAGATATAGAGTCAGGACAGTCAGCAAAGTAGTTGACTTTGCAAAGCGTCTTGATTTGGAGGTACGGGCATTTTATGGCAGAGGTGCAAGCTATACTGGATTGAGCATGGCATATTTGACGAGAGGTAGAATCGATATCGACATTGACAGTAGTTTTCTTCAGAGTGGTTTGTAGAATTCAAGGCAAGGTGCAGATTATTGGATGTGTGTCTTGATTCTACGGGGTACATACAATTAGGTTATACATGTGAGTTTTCTAATTATATAAAAATTCTAGTTTTTTGTAGTTTCCTATAATAGAGACAGATATTCCTAATTGTGTGAGGATTAGGATTTTTAGTGTTTAACTATAAATAGGAAGCTAATGAGAATTCTAAAGTTGACTTGGTGTGCCCAAAAAAGACTTGTAAAGTTCAATAGATGCTTGCAAAGAGATAGGAGGAAGAGACTTAAAGAACACATGAGAGTGGAATAACAGATATACTGGTTATGGGGCTTGGGACACTGAAAAGAGCGTAGAAGCAGATGGCTTCAGGGCTTGGATACCTTTGAACAGTTGTGACTCAAGTATTAGTGTTAATTCGATCTTTTGTGATTGTCTCAGACCTTTAATATCTATTGATAGTCGATTGTTCTCTTGCCTGTGTGCATAGGTAGATTGTTGTTCTATTGAATCACCTAAATTCTATGTTATTTTTCTCTTTAATGTGTGTGTGGTCGTGGGTATGCTTTCGTAGATGTTTGTGCATGGGTTTAGAATATAAAAAACGTAGCCTTTGTCTATGTTTTGTCCAAGAGACTAGATTCTACAATATTAGGTCAAGATGTAATTGCTATGAGCAATATTGTACAATCTAAGATAAAATAAACAATAAATCATTCAATCAAGAACACATTAGCCTTTTGCCGTGAAATTTTTTAAATGAGAGAAAAACTTTTGCCAGACAAAGATCAAGCACTATAACTTGTAGTTCAGCCGGTTACAAGACTCTTTACAATCAGAACCTATCAACTCATTGATATAATAATTGTCTGGATCTTGCTTGTATCCACGATTCACAGTCTTTATGCTTGACCACCATTCAGATCCCCTTAAAAAGGGATTTCACGCCCTGAACTCATTCAAGACTCTCGATCCCTTCAATTGGGTTGAAGAAGATTGTTGTTAAGACAAGTTTATGAGCTTTTTGGAAGATGAGAAATACTTCTCTAAAGGTGGTTTTAATTGTGGCGACTCCGATCAGGTCTGGAGAAGTGTGTTGGGCTTTAAATAGGCGTAACATTCTAATGGCATGATTCTCGAGAATTTAAATTTTTGCGTAGCTCAATCCCGCGAGAACTCGCAAGGATCCCACGAGCTGCAGCTTGATCCCATAAGAACCCGCGAGGATCCCATGACCACAATCCCAGATTTCGCACGCTCACTGTTTTTGCCCTCAACATCTTGCGACATCCCGTAACATCTCGTGACGTTATGCCCATTTTGCATGCCTACTGTTTTTGCCCTTAATATCCTTCGAAATCCATCAACATCCCTCAAAGTCCCTTTCATTAGCCAAGACGTATCATACAAGTATCTTTTAGCACGAGCTTACATAAACAAGCTTCACATCCTTTCCGAATACTTGTGATTGATATCCCAATTTTTCAAATTATATTAAACAAGACTTGGCATAAAATTTAACCAATTACATAACCTTACAATCTCCCCCTTTGGTAATTTCGTGACCAAAACTATATGTTACAAGACACATTACAAAGAAATAACTCAAAAATACAATCAAACATCAATCACAAGCACTAAGTATCATCCCTGCACAGACTACAAACAAACAACCAAGGCCAATCAAGTGCAAGAGAGGTATAAGATATAAGAAACAAGAAATAGTAGCATAAAGAAATTTTCTCCCTTTTTAGAATGAATTGGCAAAGTAAGCCCGGGAACCAAACCATGCCAAAGTAAGAACGAAACCATGGATAAGGAAAAATGAAAAAGAATAAAAAATGATATCCAATATATAAATATGAGAACTGTCCAAATCCAAAAAAAAAAAAAAAAAAAAAAGCCTCAACTAGCAATATAAGGCAACCAATGATTAGAAAACAGTCATAAGGGCAACTAAGCGAAACTAGAAAAAAACCACCATAGAACCAGCAACAAACGCAACAGTTACCAACAACGAATGCTTTAAATGAAGTCATTACGTCAATGATATACTCGATATGCCTTCGAAAGAGAGTAGACAAAGTGCTCCGAGCATAGATAATATCGCGCTCCTGTCGCTCTACTATGAGATTGATATGCTCATGGACCAATCCAATATGCTCTACCAGGTTAGTGTGAATCATAGTTAGCTGAGTGGAGAGAGCAGCAATAGCAGCAGCAGTGGCTAAAGAAGAAATAGGAGTTGGGGCAGAAATGCCTACAGGAGGAGTAGCAGAGGCAAGAGCAGTGGAGGTAGAGGGAGCAGCTGGATCAACTGAAGTATCCTCATCACCAAAAAGTTCCACCGCAGGCTGCCGTAACTGAGAAGGAAGTGGAGTAACTCTGAGATGGGCATTACTCATCTTAAGAGTGTGACGAGAAATGGATTTTCCAACAGGGATACGAGTCTCATAGGGTTCAACTACAATCTAATGACGAGAGAGAAACTTGGTGATCATGAACCCGAAAGGAAGATAGGCTCGAGAGGAATTATCAACAGAGGCCTTGAGGATGAGATTAAACATGAGTCGACCCACATCCACAACCATGTTTGTGGCAATAGCGTGCATAAGCTAGGCACGGGACTCATATGGGAAGTGCATAGAAACAAGTCGCACATCACATGATTTCGCACCCTAAAGACATCTTTCAGCCCTTTCTGCTTCAGGTGACTTGAAGGGCTAGAGGGTCAGTCACCTCCAGCAGACAACAAAAGTTGAGCCAAAGAGTTCAAAGACAGCCCAGTCTAAGAGGGAGGATAGGGAAACTCAGGAAGAATGGGACGCGAGATGTGGTGAAAAGAGCATATGTTAGATATAGAGAAATCAAGAGACACCCCACAAACATAAGACTTTAAAGTCCCAGACTACTTGTCAGAAGCATGAATGTTCACATAAAATTCCTGTATGAGATCTAGACACGCAAACCCATTACAAACAGCAAGACAAGTCCAACCCCACTTAGTGAAGTAGGTACAAATAAAAGTCTTAGTGAACTCATTAAGGATGATTCCCCGAGACACAAAAACAGGCCAAGATTTGAAAGACCGATTAAATTTAGACTCGGCCTCAGAGGCAGGTCTAAACCGAGAAATCGAAAGCGATGACGAATCTCCCCCTCAACGTGAACTCGTAGCACCATGTGTGCCAGAGCGGGGGCGATTGTAGGGGGCACCAGTGGCCTACCATTTGCCCAAGGAACCCAGGGAATGGTGAGACGGTGGGGTTTAAGGCCCTTTCTGTTTCCTATGGGTAGGAATCATGATGTAAGAAAGGGCATATAACAAAGAGCACCAAAACCAGACACACCAATCCAACAATGACTGGTTCAAGACAACTCAAAGCAACAACACAGCAACAAACTAAAAATAAAACGCACTGACGCACAAACGCACCAAATCACAGTTCAGCAATCTGACTAAAGCAAAGCTGGGGCAACAATGCCCTCCAAACGAAATTCAGTAACCCACAAAGGGGCACACAACAACCAATTAACCCAAACAACCAACACTATAAAAACCTCAAAAAAAATCAAAACCTTAGGGTTCGAGAAACCCAACAGAATAAAAGAACGAAGAACCGAAGAGGAAAGATGAGATTACCTAGAAGACGACCCAGAAGAGAGGACGAGGAATGGAGGAGAAAAGGTCGCTGGATCGAGGAGGAAGATGCGACCCAAAATCGCCTGTCATCGAGGGCTCGAAGGGGAAGAAAGCAACCAGAGAAAAAAAAATGAAAGGCAGTCGCTGGGCTTATATACAAGGAGGCAAGTTAAGTGAAGTTTGCGGCCTCGAGAACCCACGAGATCTCGCGAAGTCTCCTAAACACCAAAAACACAATAAAACACAAAAAAAACAAATATGTACAAGCCCACAGACATCAACCCACTCAAAATATAACCAACAAAATTTAAAATGCACTAAGCATAAATAAATCAACATCAAGTATGTTTAAAGATGACTTAAAAGCAACTCAATAAACATCATAATGATAAGATTCATATTAGCAACTATGATAATGAGATGCAATTCCGTCAATTAGATTAATGAGAATATGGACCCTAAAGCAAGATTAAGGCAAAGTTCATTATGGAAACCTCCTCTTACACAAGAATATTGAAGAAGTCAAACCCCCATGTCATCCCAGTCTCTTTTTCTTTTTCTTTTTTTTTTCAAGAGATGGTGGTTTTCATACACATGAGCAGGTAACCATATACTCTTGTCACATAACAAAGGTAGCTTCTCACACACTCACTAGTAACTCTTTTCACCCAACACAAGAATATATCGCAAGAGAAGGTATACATGTGAACAAGGTCAATCTAAACATTTTGAGTGCAAGGGAAGTCATCCATGATGAGTGCTACAAAAAGATCATAAAAATTAGATTCCATATTCGAAGAGATCTCATGAGGTGAACACCAAATAAACATAAAGCATGAACATGACTAAAATCATCAATGTAACTTGAATCATTGATAAACAATCAAAGATGCATACAAAATTTAATATAGAATATGCTCAGACTTCTAAAATTTCATGAAAAATGCTTTAAATTGGTGAGAGAGTAAGCAAAGTACGAACCAAAGACAAACACACACACACACACACACACACACACACACACACACACACACACACACCAAACTCTAAACACAACACACACGAAACAAGGCTTGAGATAAGATGAAGCAATAAAAGTTCTCAAGCCTGGACCCCAACAAAATAGACTACTCGAGAGAGCACACTCCTAGGGATTTCCGCAGAAATTCAAACCTAAGAGTATCCAGGGTTTAGTGAATAGATCAGCAAGTTGATTCTCAATGGAAATATGCTCTAGAGAGATGACCTTCTCTTTTACAAATTCACGGATAAAATGATATCAAATGTTAATATGTTTAGTGCGAGAATGTTGAACAGGATTCTTAGAAATACTAATCACATTGATGTTATCACAAAGATAGTCATAACATTCTACTTTAGTCCATAATCACTTAACATCTGCTTCATCCAAATAAGTTGAGTACAACAACTACCAACAACTATGTACTCGGCTTCAATAGTGGATAGGGAGATCACATAGGGAGATCACATTTTGCTTCTTTCTATGCCAAGCAACAAGATTGTTGCCAACATGGAAACACCCACCAGAGGTGTTTTTGCAATCATCTGTAGAACATACCCAATCTGCATCAATGTAGCCAGCAATATCAAAATTAGTGTTAAAACTAAACCAAATGCTATAGCCAAGAGTTCTATTCACATATTTAATGATCCTTTTAACAGCAAACAAATAGAACTCTTTAGGGCTTGCTTGGAATCTGGCACAAACACCAACACTAAAGGCTATGTCAGTTCTACTGGCAGTTAAATACAAAAGACTCCCAATCATGCTCCTATACAGGGTTTGTTCAACATCTTTTCAAAAGTATCTTTACTTAGCTTAAGGCTAGTACTTATAGGAGTTCTAGCATGCTTAGTCGTTTCTAACCCAAATTTCTTCGCAAGGTCTTTAGCATATTTGGAATGAGAGATAAAAATCCCTTTATCCATCTGTTTAATCTGAAGACCTAAGAAATAGTTCAACTCACCATCATGCTCATTTCAAATTGACACTTCAAATCACCTATCATGCTCACCCATCATGCTCATTTCAAATTGATACTTCATATGTTCAAAAAATTTATGAGTAAGCATATCAGAAGTAGACTCAAACACAATATCATCCACATAGATCTAAACAATAAGAATGTGTTTAGATTATTTCCTAATGAACAAAGTCTTATTAGCTCCCCCTCGAGAAAAACCAGAATCTACCAAGAAGATGGTGAGTCTCTCATATCAAGCTCTGGAAGCTTGCTTCAAACCATACAGAGCCTCTTTCAGTTTATAGACATGATCATGATGGTGTGGATCCTCAAACCCTTTAGGTTGTTCTACAGAGGCCTCTTCTTGAAGAAAACCATTCAGAAAGGCACTTTCACATCCATTCGATGTAACTTAAATCCTAAATGACATGCAATGGCAAGAAGGATATAGACTGATCCTAACCTTGCAACAGGGGCAAAGGTTTCATCAAAGTCAATGCCCCCAATTTGGGTGTACCCTTGGGCCACCAACCTAGCTTTATTTCTTATGATAACACCATGTTTATCAGATTTATCCTTGAAGATCCATTTAGTTCCTATCACACTGACATGCTTTCGTCTAGACACAAAAGTCCACAAATTGACTCAACTCCTCATGCATAGTAACTATCCAATATTCATCATTCAATGTTTCTTTGACATTCTTAAGCTCAAATGTAGAAGTATAACACATGTAATTTACCTCATTTCTTACCTGATGTCTCGTCTTCATTAGCTCAGTTACACTTTCGATTACTTGATTCATTGGATGATTTAGCTTTATTCTTGATGAGGGTTCTAGTGTCACTTCTTGCTCTACTTCAGACTGATCACTTTCAATCTCCTCCATTATGGTCACCTTTTTCGAGTTTTCAAATTCCTCCACTATAGGCTTACTACTTGAATCACACTTTTCACCAAAAGAGGGATCAATAGGTATCTCTAGATCATCAATAACAACATTAATAGATTCCATCATAGTTAATGAACGCAAATTAAATACACAACAAGCTCTACTATTAATGGAATACTCAAGAAATACTCTTTCATCGCTTCTGGAGTCCAACTTACCCAACTGCTCTTTATCCCTTAGGATATAACATTTACTCCCAAATACTCGGGAGTCCTAACATTAGGCTTTTTACCTTTTCACAACTCATAAGGAGTTTAAATGATAACAACCTTCAAGTAAACATGATTGGCAGTATAACATGCAGTGTTTACTGCTTTAGCCCAGAATTTTTGAGGAACCTTCTTGCCATAAAGCATAACCCTGGTCATCTCTTGAATGACTTTATTCTTTCTCTCTACTATTCCATTTTGCTGTGGAGTCTTTGGGCTAAAAACTCATGTCTTATACCATGTTCATCACAAAAGTTAGCAAACTTAGAGTTTTCAAACTCTCTACGATGATCAGTTTGGATTATGCAAATACAACCAATTTTTGTGCCCTTTTCCACCTGTAATCTTAGACACAAGGCTTTGAACACAGAAAAGGTGTCAAGATTTTCTCTAATAAAATCTATCCAAGTAAACCTAGAGAAATCATCGATTACCACAAAAATATATTTCTTACCTCCTATACTCTCTATTCGAGTAAGGCCCATAAGATCCATATGAACAAGTTCGAGAACTTTAGAAGAGGACATCTATTTAACTTTCTTATATGTGGATTTAATTTGTTTTCCCAATGAACATGGTCCACAGACATAATTTGAAAGTTTTTCAAGTTTTGGAATCCCATGGATGAGTTCTGAACTAGAAAGTCTAGACAAATCATTAAAGTTCACATGACCGAGTCTTTGATGCCACAATTTAGTCTTATCAAGTTTAGCAGAATTGCAAGTGATACCATTTTCAGATGTAATCCCATAGCAATTGTCAGTGGTGTGCACTCTTTTCATTACACAAGTATCCTTTTTATCAAAGATGAAACATTCAGTTTTAGAAAAATATACTTGGTATTGTGCATCATATAGTTAACTAATGCTTATGAGATTAGCTTTTAATCCATCAACCAGCAATCCATCATTCAAGTTTGGTAGACCTTGAGATTTAGTGTTACCTTTTCCAACAACTATCAAGGTGCTACCATCATCAAACGTTACCAACCGACCATCATATTTGGTCACAATATCAAAGTAGGACTTGTCTCCACACATGTACCTCAAGCGCCCACTGTCCAAACACCACATATTAGAACTATGAGCTTTCAAAGCTATATGCATAACATATCCTTTAAGTTTAGCTTTTCTAATCTAAACATTCTTTGGTTTAAAATTTTTAACTTTCTTTGAAGACTGTTGTTGGAAATTCTGAGTAGTTCTAGGTCTAGCATAAATTCTAGATCTTGCCATATAGTTCCTACTATTTCTAGGATGAATAAACCTCTTAAATTTGGACTTCACAACTTGAGTTGTTTCAGCTATAGCATGAAATCTATTAGACAACTTATTGTTATATGGTTTACCCTGACTGTAATGCTTCTTAGCGTGAGTATAGTCAGCTGGTAGACCATACAACTTATGACGTTGTGGTCTAATGTGACCTTTTATACCACAATAGTGACAGATAGGTACAAAATAAGAATAATTACCTTGATTTTGAGGAGCATTATACCTTTCTTCAGGATCAAATACGATGGACTTGTTATATTGGTGTTGCTTTGACTTGGATGGTTTAGCATCATACCCAATGCCATGTGTATCCCAAGAATATTTCTGATCCAAGCACACTTTCTCTACTGTGAATGCACTTGCCTTGTACTTCTTGAAGGTCAGATTAGACTTAAAGAGATCAGCTTCAAGTTTTAGGATTTTTTCTTCAAGTGCCTTCTTAAAACCATCTCTATCAAATGTATCTTTCTCAAGAAATTTCACTTAGCCAATCAAGGTTGTTTGATATTTCTCCAACTGACTGATTTTTGCTTGAGCATCGATATTCACCCTTTTTAAGGAGTCAACTTCTTCCAGAGCCTTTTTTAACTTCTTACCTAGTTTAACATTCACATTGGTAAGCTTGTATGACTACTTGTACAGTTGATCATAGGCTTGCAGCAGTTCACTTTTATCTTTATCATCTGATTCATCCTTATCTTCCTTAAGAGATCCCACTATACCATCTAATTTATCAAATTTTTCTGTTTTTAGGAACCTTAGATGTAGCCTCAGTTTCCTCAGAAGTGGATGCCATGAATGCAATGAAATTTCCAGATTCATCATCTCCGTCTGATTCCTCTTCCTTCTCGGAATCACTCCATGTGACTATCAAAACTTTACTTTCCATGTTTTTCTTTTTGTTCGGACAATCTATAATAATATGTCCAAAACCATGATATTCGAAGCATTTTTTTTTAGCAGACTTATCAAATGACTTCCTTACAAACTTTATTTTGTCAAAAGGTTTTCCTTTAGTTTTATCAACTAAGGAAGATTGATCTTATTGCCTTTTATTGAAAAAAATTTTAAATTTTTTGACAAACAAGGCTACCTCCTCGATACCCATATCAGATTCACTATCATCTGCCTCATCTATTTTTTCCTTAATAAAGTTTAAGGCAACACCTTTATTCTTTCTAAGTTGACAAAAATTAGCTTCAAAGGTTTGTAAAGATCCCACTAAGCCTTCTACTTTCAATGCATCAATATCCCTACTTTCCTCTATGGCTGTAACCTTGGCTTAAAATCTCTCTGGTAAAGACCTCAAGATTTTTCGAACAACTTTTGAAGTAGAGATTTGTACACTAAGGTTGAAACTCAAGTTAAAGATGTCACATAGTTTAAAATAAAAATGATCAAATGTTTCATCGTCTTTCATTCTCAAAGTTTCAAAAGCCATTATTAATCGTTGAAGCTTGGCAACTTTTACAGTAATAGTACCCTTATGTGTGATCTGTAACATATCTCATGCTTTTTTTGTGAGTTCACAGTTTGAGATTCTACGAAACTCTTCTATTGTTACCCTGTTATAGATAGCATTTATAGCTTTACTGTTCCATCCACTGTCACGCCCCCAACCTACTTAAACATCATTAATGTCACATTAGGCAGGGCGTTATTGCACAGGTCACCATATTTGTAAGCAACACCTTAACAACACTTCCGAAAGACAAGATCTAAATAATAAAACATATAATGTGATAATAAACCATAAAATTAAACTTAATTACATCTCCAACTGAAAGATAAACATACTCCCCATATTCTTCTACCACTAACTTACATTAACAGAAAACATAATACAAACATAAATCCTAATCCTAATATCTACATTTTAGATGAAGAAGTTATGTCCATTGAAAGATGGACTAAAATTCTGAAAAATTATGTTGTTGATAGAAATTTTAGGTCATCTTTAAACTTTCATATCTCTCAATCTACAAGGAATTAGAGTGCCCAATTTATATCAATAGAAAGCCCCATGAGTCTACTTTTCGACGATTCAAACGGTGAGCCATTTTGAGTTTTCTAGAGTGAGATATGACTATTTTACCAAAGTGTGTCAACTTGCCAGCCCCAGGTGTCGACCCCTCAGTCACATGTGTCAACTCCTTTGGACAATGAGTAAAATTTTGTTCAATGTGCCAACTCCTCTGCTTCAGAAGTTGACACCCCAAGACAAAGACCAAAAGTTCGCAGCAAAATGTTACATGTGTCGACTCCTAAGGTCAAGGGTCGACCCCCCCCCCCCCCCCCCCCCCCCCCCCCCCCTTAGCTTGAAAATGTAACTTCTGAAAACATGTTTTCAAGCTAGAAATAAGATCAAACACAAACAAAAACATGTTCACCAAGATGATTCAAGGCTTTCACCATGAAAACCCTTACCTACCTTCTCCTCCATCACCTCCATTTAACTCCAATGATATGGAAAACATACTTACATGCAATAATGAATGCAAATAATAAAAAACCAACAAGAACATGATGAATCTTACCTTAATAAACGAATTCAATATGAACACAAGTTTCTCCCTTTTGATTCCCTTTGAATTCTCTTCTTTTTCCCTCCTTTTTCTTTCTCTCTTCTCTTCCTTCATTTGTTCCCAACCGATTCCCCTATCAAGCACTCTACACAAGCTCCTCTTTTCTCTCCTATCTCTTGTCAGCCAAGTTAAATACAAAGGTGTATCTAACTCTACACTTATCAAAAGCACACACCTCACTAGGTTAAGCACACACCTAGGTGTCTCACACACACACACACCTAACTTCCACCTCCTCCTTCACTACTAACCAATTTAACATAATTAACTATGATTAGTTAACTACCTTCCTTTGGTCAATCCATAGACATAGGTAATCAAGACCTCACTCTTTAAAAAATCAAAACGAGTTCAGTGTCCCACTCTGATACCAATTGAAAACCTAGCCTTTGTCCATGTTTTGTCCAAGAGAATAGATTCTACAATATTAAGTCAAGATGTAATGGTTATAAGCAATATTGTAGAATCTAAGATAAAATAAAGAATGTTAACGCAATCACACATGCACACGAAATAAAATACGAGAAACACAGTAAAGGACATAGAGATTAACGTGGTTCCCCAAACTCGAGTACATCCACAGGAGCGAGAGCGAGAGTTTTTTTCATTCAATCTTCTAGGGTTTACAAAACTAGAATATATATATATATATATATGAAAACCCTAACAAGAGTATTTAGTCTGTTTCCCTAAAATACCCTTATAACACCGTACCATACGGCGAGGGGCTACGCCCCCCGCACCCTCCAAACCAACGGGCATTTAGCCCAACCCACAATTGGATCCGCAAAAAGGGGCAGATGCTTTACTCCACTCAGCATCTGCCCGCTCTTTCTAGAACTTGTTCGTGTCTCTCCATATCAAACATATGAGCCACAAGTTTCAACAAAGAAGAAACCATTCAATCAAAAACACACCAACCTTTTGCCGTGAAAACCCTTAAATAAGAGAAAAATCACGTGTCCCCTTTGCTAGACAAAAATTATGCACTATAACTTATAGTTCAACCAGTTATAAGACTCTTTACAATTAGAACCTATCAACTCTTTGATCCAATGATTCTCTGGATCTTGCTCGTATCTACGATTCACCGTCTTCGTGCTTGACCACCATTCAGATCCCCTTAGAACAGATTTCACACCTTGAACTCCTTTAAGCTTCTCGGTCCCTTCAATTGGGTTGAAGAAGATTATTGCTAAGACATGTTTCTGAGCTTTTTGAAAGATGAAAAATACTTCTCTTAAGGTGTTTTTAATTATAGTGACTCATATCAAGTCTGGAGAAGTATGTTAGGCTTTAAATAGGCTCAAAAACCCTAGCGGCATGGTTTCCGAGAATTTAGATTTCACACAGCTTGATCCCTCGAGAACCCACGAGGATCCCGTGAGCTCAATCTCAAATTTCATTTGCACACTGTTTTTGCCCTCGACATCCCGCGAGAATCTCGTGACGTCATGCCCATTATGCATGCCCACTGTTTTTATCCTCGAGATCCCTTGAAATCCATTGCCATTCCCCTTGAAGTCCCCTTAATTAGCCAAAATGTATCATACAAGTCTGTCTTAGTACGAGCTTGCATGAATAAGGTTCAAATCATTTCCGAATGCTTATGATTGATATCCCAATTTTTCAAATTACATTAAACAAAACTTGGCACAAAACTTAACCAATTAACCTTACAGAATCCCAACAAATCTATGGGGCAAAGTATTATTGTTGAAACTTGAAGGACACTTGAGTCGATTGGACCTTCACTAGGAATGCTAATTATGAATATAGAGCGCGATCATAATGGAAGAATCCATTCATGGATTAGCTCGTGTATTATCAGGAAAAGGAATGTCTTGCTCTCAGTTAGAACTCAGAAGTGAAGATAACTACCGCAAGCCAAATAGTGAGTTGCAAAGATGGTGGCTGCAACACCTCGGAAAAGACTATTTATATGGAGTTATCCATGGAGAAGACTGAAAAACAAACAAACAACCTTCTAATAAGTATTGAAAATTTGGGGGAATTTTCATTACGTATGTACTAAGTTTTTACATTTGAAAATTTTAAGATCAACATATTAGTTGAGAGTGGAAATGAAATCTATCCTTTAAATAAGCGTATTCAATAATCAGTGATCAGTCCAGTGAATTAAAATTATGACTCATATTCCGTTAATTTTCAATTTTAAGTAGCAAGTCAATATGCTTTTATCAAATGTACTTAATTGTCAAACAATTAAATATGTTCAGGTTTAAAAACTTAATTGCTTTATCAAATAGGGTTTAAATGTTGTATGGGAGACAGAAGCACTCCAATTGTTCAAGAAAGTGATTATTCTCTGCTTTGTTATTAAAAAAAATGAACGAAAGAAAAAGAAGTATTTTACCTGGCTAGATTGAAAATCTTCCTCTCATAAGTGCTTCTCTTACATTACTTTGTTAGAGAAATAGGAAGGGTGACCGAATGCGCTCTAAACGTGCAATTTACATGCCTTAATTAGTTTTCTATTAAACCTAAATTAAGGTTATTTATGTTATTTTAGTCCTATTTCGTTACTAACTTAGTTTTATGTATGTTTTTAGAAATCCCTTGCTAAAAGGGACAAATTCAGATAAAAGTACAAAAAGTGCGTTCAAACGATCCAAGAGGTCGTTCGAAAGAATGACATCAGCTGTTTGAACGGTGGAGTTAGCGTTCGAACGGTGAACAGTAGCATTCGAACGGTGCGTCAAACGGTGTCATGATAAAATCAGGTCCGAAGACCGTTCAATAGATTCAAAGAGCATAAAATTCGTTCGAAAAGTGTTAGAAGACCGTTCGAATTGTCAAAATAGGCGTTCGAACAGTAGGTCAATCCATTCGAACAGTACAACGGGGGTTTCCTATTTTTCTACTGTCTATATAAGCTGGGTCTGAACCCGTTTTAGAGATCTTTTTGATTATTACTTTTTTTTAGGTTTTAAGAGTAGTTTAGAGTAGAATTTTGTAGTTGTCGCGCCCCGATTTTTGGGGTGTCCAAGGTCTTTTCGGCTCGGAGACCCTAAAGCACGAAACTCTATCACTACAACTCGTCCTCCTAGAAGCACAAGTGCGACTAGGTTTGAAAATTGGTTTGACTAAGGGCTTTTCAGAAAAATAGGAGTCGCCACCTAACTTGATTAAGGTGCGTTAGGGCACCTAAAACTAAGTGTTAATCTGAAAATTAAACTTAGAGTTTTTGAAAATGGTTTTGAAAACTCCCTCACAAGCGGGTTTTTAAGAAAATAGGTTGTTTGGCAACCTTTGGAAAGATTTAAGCCCTTTTGGAAAATAACTCCATATTGGTCATTTGAAAACAGAGATCTATGGTTCGGGAGTTGGTTACGTGTAGGAAAGATATCCTAAGATCATCACCCTACCCCGCCCTTTCGGTACCTACATGTCTAATCACCCTTTGTTCACTCACTAGAATAACCAGTTACCATTGTCCACTTAATATCCACTTTAGAATTTTAAAAAATGGGGTTTAGTCATCACTTTTTGGATGGATAATGCATGATGCAAGTTTTTGGAAGAAGTTTGAAAATAATAAGAGTTTTAAGAGAGTTTGGAATAGGAACTTCAAATTTATTAGAATTTTTGAAAAAGGGATTGGAGTTGGAATAAAAGTTATGATCACACCATTTTAGGTTGCCTACGTATCTCATTTGGTGAGAATCAGCTCATTCGTAGTTTGGGCAAAAGCTCGATGGAAAAAAAAAAAAAACGCATTAGGGCCTTTGGAAGGTTTGAAGACACTTTGGGGTCTTTGAAAAAGTTTAAGACACTTTGAGGTCTTTAGAAGTTGAAGACTCTTTGTGGTCTTGGAAGTTGAAGACTCTTTGTGGTCTTGGAAGTTTTGACTTGAAATTGAATTGTGGAGTATTTTGAAAATATTTTTGGATCAACTTAAGGAAGTTTTGGAAAAAATATTTTGGCATGACTCAAGAGAACTTGAAAGTGTTTTTGCAGTCTTGTTTTGAAAACCTTGGAGGCATGTTTTGATGAATTAGTTTTTGAAAGTGGTTTTTGGAAATGGCTAGGGGTTTGGAATCCTAATATAGACAACCTTAGAGGTTGAAGTTGATTTATCACTTGTCCTTGGAATCCCTAACCATGAGAGGACTAGAAACACCTTAGGTTGGTGACCTTTTGAAAACATTTTTGGAAACGCCTTGAAGATGGAGTGTAAGAACATTTGAAGATTTTATAGAGTTGGTTTTTTTTTTTTTTTTGTTTAAATCAAGAGAGTGAGTGGTCTTGGAAAAGTGGGTTATGAGAATGGTTTAAAATTGAGTGATCATTCAGAAAAAGGTTCAAGAGTTGGAACCTTGAAGTATACTAACCTAGGTTGGCTTGGCTTAGGGTTAGAGGTGACCTAAGGTTGACTAACTTGGGTTAGGTTAACTTAGGGTTAAGATGACCTATGGTTAACTAACTTGGGTTAGGTTGACCTAAGGTTAAGATGACTTAGGGTTAGGTTAACCAAAGGTAAGTGAACTAGGGTCAAATTAACCTAGGGTTGGATAACTAAGGTCAAGTTAATCTAGGGTTAGGTAACTAGGGTCAAGTTAACCTAGGGTTGGACAACTAGGGTCAAGTTCACCTAAGGTTAGATTGTAGAATGGTTTTGAAAGTTGGTTTGATGCACTCTTAAAAAGAGTTTTGAAAAACAAGACATGTTATGCCATGGACCTTGGTTGACAAACTTTTTTAAGATCATTTCCATGAAAATTTTGACTCTAGCCAAGAGTATGGTTTATATGGTTGATGATTGGACACCATTCCAAGGAAAGTTTCCTCATAGCCATTGTAGCCTTTATCTTGACAAGAGTGGAGGTTTCAAAAATCAACATAAGGATGGCAATTTTTGAAAAATCATTTTTGATGCAAAGATGGAAAGAATGCATTTTTGAAAATCATCTTTTGAGAAGGATTTTGAAAATCACTTTTCAAGTGGACCATTCCATCAAGAAATGGTTCATATGGCCAAACAAAAGGGAGACCATTCAAGAGAGACTTCCATGGGGCCATTCCAACCACTATACTTAAAAGAATGGAAATCTTGAAAATTAGAGAATTAGAAAGCAACCCTCATACAAATTAAAATGTCATGATACCAAAATGAAAGTTAGGGGATTAGTAGGAGGTTTTCTAAGGCATAATTCCAAAAATCTCATCCTACACTTCAAGTGACCAACTCTTGGAATAATTTTTGAAAGAAATGTAGAACTTGAAAATGGCATAAAATTAAGAGCAATGTAAGCATCGTGGAACATGACAATAAGCATAAAATGAAGCCAAGCACACAAGATATGATCAAAATAGTAAAATGCAAGGGGTCATGATTCACATACAAGGCTTTTAGGCTACACTACATAAACAAGGGGCTCCTAGGCCATACCATCTTAAAGTAGGCTAGTGAGAGGTCCCCCTACACGGTGGCTCTCACTTGCTTTCCTCTAGGCATGATCTAAGAGCCCTCTTGGCTCAAGCATGTAAGAAAGGGAGGGTTGAAGATGGGGATTAAAATAGAGAATAGCCTAAGTAGGCTAGAAGGGAGAAGAGAAGAGTGGAGGAGAGCAAAAATATAAAAGGAATACCACCTTTTGCCTTCACCACCCTTGTAGTCTTCAATGGATGTCTTGATTGAAGCTTGAGTGACTTCAAGAAGGCTTGAGAGGCTAGAGTGGAGTGTGTAAGTGTGTATGAGGCCTTGTATATGGAATGTATAGGCTTGAGAAAGGTAGAATCTAACCTAAGTGTTGGAAGGGTGGAATATATGTAAGGATTCGAGTTTCTGGAATGATTTCAACAGAACTTCGCATCAATTTCAGACCTAGAATATACAAAGGGGGCGGCCTCTATTTATAGGCAATCTGGAACAGGCCTGGCGCATGTGCTACATGCGCATGGCCAAAATTTGGTCTTGCGTATGTAGGCCATGTGCAGGTACTATTCCATTACCAGAATGACATGTGGCACCCATCACCGGGAAGGTTCATCCAAACTTTGCCTCTATAATTGAGTCAACCGAGAAGGTTTCGGGGGAATCGGTCGCACTCGGGATGTTCTCCTAGTGCTTCCGATCAACTTTCATGTTTTCAAAAAGTTTGAATTATGTTTGGAGGTGAGTGATATCGTATTGGGAAGTGTGCTAAAAAGGTCACTTTTGCGAAGCGTCTGTGATACGCTCATTGGGTGTTTGAAAGTGGCTGTTTTCGTTTCGTGTGATCGAGGCCTTCGGGAAGTGATCCTTTCGATCGGACCGTACCGATGGAAAGTACTCTGGAAACACCTTCAGGAATTCCCAGATTTACGCATTTCTCAAGTCGTTTGACGGTACGTTCCGATCATGGAATTAGGGAAAAAGTCAACCTTAGCAGAGCATCTGCGAGACGTTCCAAAGGTTGCTGAAAGTTATAGTTTTCGCACCGTACGATGGAGGGCTTCAGGAAGCAATCCATTTGATCGAGCCGTGTCGATGGAAAGATCTACGGGCGAGCTTTCGAGAATTTCCTGATTTACGCATTTCTCAAGTCAGTTGACGGTGCGTTATAACTAAGGAATTGGGGGAAAAGACAATTTGGGCGGAGCGTCTACGAGACGCTCCAGGGAACTTTTATCGCGTCGTGTGAGTTTAGTGTCGTAGGGTACTCCTTGGGTTAAACAAGGGCATGTGGTGAAACCCTCTGCTCGAAATCCCAAGACCAATGCTATTTCGGGGCATATTTGGGCTTCTAGGGGCAAAACGGTCATTTTGACCAGGGTTGGCTGGAAATGGTCAAGAATGGTTTGGTATGTTGTGTTAAGTGTGTAGAGTTGTTCAGGGATGGTTTTGGGAGAGTCTTTTACCGTTCGGCAAGATTTGCGCAGTGTTGAGGTGTTCAGGGGCAAAATGGTCATTTTGACCCGAGTGGGCCGAAATAGGACTGAATTTGGACCAAATGGTGTGCGGGGGACGCCTAATAGTTTAACAACATTTTGGAAGGATGGACTTATCGTTTTGAGGGATTTTGAACTCTCTCAAAACGTGCCTAGAGGCCTAAGGGGTAGGTTTGGTTATTTTTCCCCGAGTCGGGCTAACAGGCACCGGTGCTAACCTAGGTGTTGGTTCCCGAGACCGCCCGGTCTCGAAAAACTACCTGTGCGGTGTTGGTCCCTAAGAATGCCTGGTCTTAAAGAGCTACCTGTCGGGTGGTGTCAGTTCCTAAGAATGGCTAATCTCAAAAAGCTACCTGTGAGGGTGGTGTTGGTCTCCAAGAGCGCCTAGTCCCGAAGAACTACCGAATGATGGACATTCTACATTGGCAGGCTAGCAAGCATCAGAAGTGAACCGTCTGGAATTTGATGAGGTGTTGGTCCCCAAGATCGCCCGATCCCGGGAAGCTACCTGGATGGCATTGGTTTCCAGGACCGCCCGGTCCGGAAAGCTGCCTGAAATAATGGTGCTTATGGCTCCAGCGGGTCCTTGTGGGCCTGAGAAGCGACCAGTTGACTGAATTGGAGATTAAAAGGCTCATCTTCAGCTTACACGTGGTGTGGTGTTGGAACCGAACCCGGTCGGGCCGGAGATCACCGAACGGGCAAAAATGAGATGCTTACAGTAGTTTTTTCAATCCCTGTAATTAGACTTTATAGTTTTTTATTCAATTCCTGCAATCCGATTCAGCTTTCAATACATGTTTTGTATCTATCATGGTGATGAGTAACTAAATTTCATCTTGAGATTGATTGTAAAGATCAATTGAAGATCTTGGTTAAACAATGGAGGTAAATTGGTTTTCAATGTTTAAATCTTTTTCTTTTTAATTCCTTGGAGTCAAACTGTAGATATTTACGAAAACTTAGATGTTTGATTATATTCGATAGTACCCATGCATAAATATGTGTTCAGTATATGTACTACACAAATCAATGGTATGCATCTTTGATTCTAAAACTAATTCAATCTAGAGTAGATATTTACGAAAATCTAGATGTTTGATTATGTTTGGTAACAAGTTGATGGTATGTATTTACGATTCTAAACCTGATTTATTCTACGTTTCATTGTTAAAAAATAATTATTTTTCTCGCTAAATCTTCTGAATCAAAAACTCACAACGTAGTCAATGATTTGAGTTATCAAAAGCCTTAATTAGAATTCTGAGTGACACAATTGATTAGATCAATTGGTTTCAAGACTTTATTTTATTATTTTCATAGTTTAGTTTAGATAAATCAAATTCTTTCTTCAAACTATTTTATTTTTATGTTATTGAAGTGTTTTCTTTAGAGTTTTAATCTAAGGTGAGTTTTTTTTAATTGTGCTAACTCTCTTTCTTATGGATTGATCTCGGACTTTCAAGTATTATTACTGTATCACAACCGCACATTGACAAATATCAATCATCCTATTTTGAAGTGATAAGTGACCTAGCGCTCCAAGAACTCCGAGTACCAGTGTTATCAAAACTATACTGTCAATTGGACTGCACGGTTCAACCGGGAACAGGTTGGTCCTACGATTCGATACAGTGATTAGTACCGGCTAGTGTAAGCACCCCATTTTTGACCGTTCGGCAGTCTACACTCCGTCCAGACTTGTATTCAAGTCATTGTGGGCATATTCCTATCAAAACCAATTCTCTAGGTCTAAAACCCGCCTGTCCATCGCTTCGCGGGCCTGTCAGGCCCAAATAGAGGCAAAATGACCAAAATGCCCTTAGGGGCATTGTCATTTCCTTTCCTTTCCAATCCCACTCTCGAGACAGTTTATTCCTCGAGACGGTTCCAATCCAGGCACGTCTCTTCGGAGACAGTAAGACCCCTTTCCAATTCCACTCTCGAGACAGTTTATTTCTCGAGACGGTTCCAATCCAGGCACGTCTCTTCGAAGATGGTAAGACCCTTTTCCAATCCCACTCTTGAGACAGTTTATTCCTCGAGACGGTTCCAATCCAGGCATGTCTCTTAGGAGACGGTAAGACCCCTTTCCAATCCCACTCTCGAGACAGTTTATTCCTCGAGACGGTTCCAATCCAGGCGCATCTCCTCGGAGACGGTAAGACCCCTTTCCAATCCCACTCTCGAGACAGTTTATTCCTCGAGACAGTTCCAATCCAGGCACGTCTCTTTAGAGACGGTAAGACCCCTTTCTAATCCCTCTCTCGAGACAGTTTATTCCTTGGGACGGTTCCAATCCAGGCACGTCTCTTCGGAGACGGTAAGACCTCTTTCCAATCCCTCTCTCGAGACAGTTTATTCCTCGGGACGGTTCCAATCCAGGCACGTCTTTTCGGAGACTATAAGACCCCTTTCCAATCCCTCTCTCGAGACAGTTTATTCCTCGAGACGGTCCGAGTAGCGAAACTACTCACAAAACTGTTAGAGTAGCAGAAATACTCACAAATAGGTCGATATAGGGAATTGGCAACAAACCCCTGTGTCACGATGACCGCCGTTAGAGTGGCGAAAACACTCAAAACCCAGGTCAACACCAGTGTCTGTTAGCCCACTTCGGTGAAAAATGACTAAACTACCCTTTGGACCTTTTCCGAGACTTTCCGATCAAGATGGCCATTTTGCCCCTAGGCATCCGAATGCCCCGGGAACCACACCGGCTCTGGGTATAAAACCGGTAACCCTCTGAGATTGCTTCTTATAGTATTCTTAACCTTTCTTTACCTTTCCGGATCATTCCGAGTCAGTTCCGGCCAACCCGATACAAAATGACCGTTTTGCCCCTGGTGGGCCGGTCTCCTTTTTCGACCACACCGACTCTGGGTATCAAACTGGTAACCTCCTGAGACTACTTTTTATAGTGTTCTCAGCCTCCTTTTACCTTTCCAGATCATTTCGAGTCAGTTCCGGCCAACCCGGTGCAAAATGACCGTTTTGCCCCTAGTGGGCCGGTCTCCTTTTCCGACCACGTCGGCTCTGGGAATCAAACCGGCAACCTCTGGGAACATTTTAAATAATGTTTCCAGATCCCAAGTCTTCTTTCGGGACAGTCCGCCCCGGCAACTTCCCGGTCTAATTGCGGGTCAACCTTTCCGACCCATCTTATCCTCATTTCTCAAGTCAAATACCTCCAGGACACTATTTTAAGTGTTCCTGCTCCTTTCTGGCTTTCCGGGTCATTCCCGGCTCCTTCAAATCATTTCTGGACTTTCCGGAGTCACTTCTAGTGAAGTTAGGCTAAAAATTGCATGGTAGTCACTAGTATAGGCGCTCAAATCTAGTCAAAGATACGTTACTTGCCAACCTTAAACATTTCCTAAATGGTTGGTGCCAGTGTAAACTTTAGCCTAGCGCCACTGCAACAGGCGCTAGTGTTGTCCAACCTTTATAAATACAGAGCCTCATTCAACGTGAAAAGGATCCGCAAATTCAACCTAAAAATCATATATTTCGATATACAAAGCTCGAGCACCTCCTAAACCCTAGCCTCCTTAGGTTTTCCAAACCCTAGCCACCACACACTAAGCCCTAGCCTCCTATACACTCATACACACCCCCATACACTCATACACTAGCCTTCAACCCTCCTTCGAAGACTTGAAGAGTTGAAATCTAGAGTTTGAAGCTTGAAGACAACTCTTGAAGACTGAAGGTGAAGATCAAGACAAAGATCGAAGACCGAAAACAGCACGGCGCACAAAATAAACAAGACATACGGTAGGCTCCCTATTTAAATTTTCGCACTTCCCCCCCTCTCTCTCCTCTCTCCTAACCCACTTGGGTTTTCTCTATTTTAATCCCCCATCTCTTTCTCCCCTTTCTTTGCATGCTTGAAACAAGGGGATTCCCGGTCCATGTGTAGGATTGGGCTATTGGAGAGTCACCGTGTCGGGGGCTTTCTTCTAGTCTAACCAGAGACCACGTGGGTCCGGCCCCCTTGATTATGCGGTGAAGCCTTAGCCTTGTATGTTCACGACCCCAAATTGCATTGTGCATATCATGATCTTGCATCTTCCAAAAACCGTTTTCAAACTCGTTTTCAAATCATTTTCAAACTTGTTTTCAAAATTGCATTAAAATCTCTTTTTCAAAATATGTTTTCAAAATCACAATCCTAGGGTGATTCTAGCTTTTCCATAGCTAGGATTGCTTTAGGAAAGTGTTACATTTAAAGTGACCAATACAGTCCATATTTTCAAATCTTGTTGTTTTTAAAACCACTTTCTTAAAGTGGTTCTAGCCCTCTTATGGCTAAAATTGCTTTAGGAAAGTGAGACTTTTCATACTTTCCAAAAAGCTCTCTTTTCAAAAATCCCTCTTCCTAAAAAATCTCTTTGTCAACATACTTTCCTAAAACTTTCCTCTCCAAAATTGTTTTCAAAAACTCCCTTCCAAAATCTATTTTCTTCAAAACTCCCTTTTTCAGCTCCTTTTCAAAATTCTCTCCCCAAAATCTCTTTCTAAAAACACTCCCTAAATTCACTTTCCTAAAAACTCCCTTCAACAATCTCTTTCCAAAAATCTTTCTAAAAAACTCCCTTTCCAAAAATCTTTCCAAAACCTCCCCTCTAGAATTTCCTTCCAAAAAACTTGTTTCCAAAAACACACTTTTCAAAAACTCCTCTCTAGGATTCCCTTCTAAAAATCTTTGTTTCCAAAAACTCTCTCTCTCCAAAATCTTCCTTCTAAAGACTCCTCCCTAGGATTTTCCTTCTAAAATCTTCGTTTCCAAAAACGCACTTTCCAAAAAATTCTTTCCTTAGTGCCCAAGTCAAGCCCTAGAACCCATAATTAGGAAACCCTAATTTTCTTTCTAAAAACATGATTTTCAATCTTGTCCCAAACTTAGGTCTCCAAAAACTCCCGTTTTCTACGTCAAAATTAAGTTTCCAAAAACCTCTTTTCTGCGTCAAAACTATACACTTCCAAATTTAGGGTTTCTAGAAACTTCTTTTTTCAAATCCTACCTTCCCTTTTAGGAAACCAAATCCCATCGTCCCTTTAGGAAGCCAAATCCAATCCCCCCCGTTTAGGAAACTAGATCCCATCCTCCGTTTTTGAAAACAAAATCAAAGCATCTCTTTTTAAAAACAAAATCCAATCCCTTGTTTTAGAAACCAAATCCAATCCTTTCCTAATCCAACTCTTTCCTAATTCAAATCCTTCCTAAACTTTTACTTTCCTAAATCTTAAGTTTCCAAAACTTGAACATAAAAATCTTTCCTAAATTTCAAAACTCAAAATCTAAATCTTTCCTAATTCAACCATTTCCTAATTCTACCCTCTTTTCAAATCTTAACTTTTCAAATCTAAGTTTTCAAACCTTTCCTAATCTCGAGATTTTCTAAAATTCAAACTCTAAAACTTTCTAAATCTTAAAACTTTTCAAATTTCAAATCTTTCCAAATTCAAAGCTTTCCAAATTCAAAACTTTCTTAAGTTAAGACTTTCTAAATCTAAAAATTTTCTAAATTCTAAACTTTCCTAAACTTCAAATCTTTTCAAATCTAAAATTTTCTAAACTCAAAACATTCTTATTCTCAAAACTTCCTTGTTTTCTAAACTTTTCCACTTTCAAAACTTCCCTTTTTCAAAACATTCCAAAATTTAAAACTTTCTTAGCTTGAAACTTTCTAAATTCTAAGTCTTTCTTAAACTAAACTTTTCCTAATTCAAAACATTTCTAAATTCAATACTTTTCCATTTCAAAACTTTCCTAAAGTGAAAAATTTCCTAAACTAAAAACTTTCCTAAATTCCAAACTTTCCTAATTTCAAAACTTTCCAAAAATGAAGCTTTCCTAATTTGAAACTTTCCTAATTTGAACATTTCTTAAAATCCAATCTTTTCAAATCTTCTAAGTCCAACATTCGAATCAAATCTTTCTTAGTCTCAAGTCTTTCCTAGGTCTCCTACCTTTCCTAAGTCTAGGTTTCCTAAACCTCCATCTTTCCAAAACCAAGTCTTTCCAAAATCAATCTTTTCAAAGCAAGTCCAATTTTTTCAATTTCAATTTCCAATCTCCTCTTCTAATCTCAAATCAAATCCAATTTTCAATTCAATCTCTCTCTTCAAATCAATCTCTTTTCAATCGGACTCTTGTCTGAACTACGACCGACCTGATTCCCCCAAAGGGATACGTAGGCAATCTTCATAGGTGCGGTCACAACACTTTTCAAACTTTCAATTCCACCCTCATGGGTGCGCACTCCACATTTTTCAAATCTCAATCTCCAATCTATTTTCAAACTTCCAATTTCAAATTTCTAATTTCAAAATTTTCAATTTCAAATTTCTACTTTCAATTTTCAAACTTTCCAATTTCAATTTCATCTCTTCAAATCTATTTTCAAATCAAATCAATTTCCAAATCTATTTTTCAATTCTCTTAACTTGCATTTGCATATCATGCATCATGTTAGTTTTCAAGCATTGTTTTTCAAAGTCGATAGGATTGGACATTGGATTAGTTGAAGACTCTCATAGGTGAATCTAGGGTAGATTGACATGTAGATACCGAAAGGGCGGGGGAGGGTGATAGCTTAGTGCGTCTTCCCTACACGTAACCAACCTCCGAACCTAGATCACTGTTTTCAAAGACCAAAAGAAGTTATTTTTCTAAAAAAGGCTAAATGTTTTCCAAAGGTTACCAAACAACCTGTTTTCTTAAAAACCCTCTCTTAAGGTGGTATTTTCAAAAGCCTTTTTTCAAAAACCCTAAGTGTAGTTTTCAGATTATTCTTAGTTTTTAGGTGACCTAACTCACCTTAATCAAGTTAGATGGCGACTCCGAATCTTTTTCAAAAGCCTTTTATTCAAATCAATTTTTCAATTCAAACTTAGCCGCACTCATTCTTTTAGAAGGGTGAGTTCTAACAAGAGAGTACAGTATTTTTTTCACTTGTGTGAGTATTTTTTAAGTGCAAAAAATCTGAGCGCGACAGCTAGCGATAATTTTTGAATATCTGATCTTGCAATGGTAACTTATTGGCACGTGGCTCGCAGTTATGAAGTGTGAGTCGACTTTTGAAGATCTGATCTTGCAACGGTAACTTACTGGCACGTGGCTCGCACGCATAAAGTGTAAGTCGACTTTCGAATATCTGATCTTGCAACGGTAACTTACTGGCACGTGGCACGCACGTATAAAGTGTAAGTCCTCAAAAACTCTAAACCCATAACCTGAAGTGAAATAATGAAACAAAGCCACTGCTCCACATTTATTCAAATAATATTTGCAATATTTATTATGCAAGGTATTTTACTGTATAATGAATAAAATATATTTAATTTTATATTATTGGTTAAATCAATGACTGTGAATCAGTCCCTTCACCAATTTCACCAATTTGATGTCTGGCTCAATTATAATTATGCCGAGTAATAGTTTTACTATTTCTTACCATATTTCTAACCTAGTCCTTTACTTACCTAAAATTCCTTTTTTTGCTCCTATATCACTTTTTTTTTCAACATAGCACCTAAATTACACATACTAACCCACCTAAATTTCAAGAGTAATGTTGACATAATCTCATTTCTTATCTTATTTCCTCACTTCTAGACATAAAGCAGTATGACCTATATGAAACCTAATTGTATCTAGGAGTAAAAAAAATGAGATGGGTTTATACGTATCATTTTTCAAATTTTTATTCTATAGTCAACTTGACTTCATCTTAAATAGTATTATACAGGTAAATATATAACATACAAACAATGCCAAGATAAAAAAAAAAATGCATAAATTTTCATACATGCATACATAACATAAATGTATGTGAACATCCTTAATTATATTCTAATGAAAATACAAACACAGTAGCAGATTCAGATAAGTACTATTGTAGGTGATCATGATAAAGCCCAAAATCATTCATCACAGCTAAAACTATCATCAACGACCTCTTCAACATCTTGGCATTTGTAAAACCAAGCGCACACTAAATAACAGCCAAAGTTCAACATTCCAAACATACCCAACACCCAATACACATTATCCTTCCTTCCATCATTTATATTATCCGGCAACCAATTCGTTACCCTCCGAACAACGCCGACCACCGCAGTGCTCAAATAAAATGCAATGCCAATCAACAGAGCAACCAACGCCGTCGACGTGCTCTTCAGCGGCGCTGGAAATTCCTGGTAATAGAAGGTAACATGGCCGGAAAGATGAAATGCTTCTCCAACACCGGCAAGAGCTAGCTGTGGGACTAGCCACAACACCGACATGGGTATAATACTGTTACCTGTTTGGTCTTGAAGGTGGTGAGATCTTACTATCTTGAGCCGCTTGGACTCCATTAGGGCCGACACTGCCATGCTAAGCACGGTCATCACGTGGCCGATCCCAACTCGTTGGAGAGGCGTCAGAGCTCGACCTATAAGCTTCTTCCACGTGGGAGACAAGAACTGGTCGAGGATGACGATGGAAATGGAAGTAGAAATCAATATGAAGACTAACATGGAGCCGGCTGGGATTTCGAAATGGGATCCAATGCGACGGTCCATGTTGAGAGCTTGGAGGGTTATTAAGCTGGTTTGAATAGCCAGTGGAGTGGTTAAGAATATCCCAGTTGACCATAAGGGGAAGATTCTGATTAGGGTTTTGAGATCTTCTACCTGTTGCACTGTACATAGCTTCCACAGTCTTGCGATTGAACCATCTGCTCGAACATCTCCTTCAGTTTTCAGAGCTGCACAGTTGAGGAACCTGTATATATTAAAAGAGAAATGTTTTATGTGATGATCAGACAGACCAAATTTGCTTAGCTTACAAAATTCTAATTACCCAACAAAATGAGTTATGAAAATTTTGTGAAGAAAATAAATGGAGGGAAAAAGCTATGATTTGTGTGCATGAAAGTGGACGTCTTATATGCCCAATTGGAGTCAACTATTTTTATTTTTTAATTTGATCATGATGTCCAGACCAATTTATGCGCACCTCAACTAATTTATTCTCTAATTTGGTCAAAAGCACGTAATTTACGCCAGGATTAATAGATTGAAAAGAGATAAATTTCTTTCGGTCTGGTTTCAAAAAAATGGACAAATTACAAACTCAGAATATTTGGGTTTATAATTAATTCCTGTCTCTAATAGCCTACCCACTCGAGGTTGTCAACTACTATTTTTGATATGTTGTTTCTCAATATCTTAATAACTGGTATAAACCATAGTTATCAAAAATGATCAGGAAAGTGAAAAGTGAAAAGTGAAAAATGCAACTGAAAAATATAAGATAAGCAGGGAAAATATCAAAAATAAAATAAAAATCTTAGTAAGAAAATTTTATAAAAGAAATCAAAAAAAAAACTATCGTTAAAAAAGCTTAATACAAAACCTATATTAATACTTCATTATTGAACTATATATCCTCTAAAAAAAATATGAAATTTAAATCACTATAATACAAATCACTCAAAAACCATGCAAGTTATTAGGTCGATCAGTGGAAAATGAACTACAGATTGATCAAGATTAACAAGAAAATTCAATACTTTTACTCAATTCTATATCCCATGCATGCATGAAGCATGATATATATATATATATATATATATATATATGTATATGTATATCCAATTTTCACGATGCGCATAAGAAATTTTCAAATGTAAAGCGCGCAGCTGAAAACTCTTACTTGAAAGCTTTCGTAGGTGTTGCAGCCTGCACAATCTTTGTGACTCCATTATGTGGCTTCTGGTAGTAGTCTTCACTTCCGGCGGAGAGCAAGACATTCCTCTTCCGGACAGCGGCAACCACTACACGAGCTAAATCCATGAACGGGCTCCCCTGGGGCTTAACATGGCGATAATAACGGGTTCCAAATAAGAAAATGGCTAAGCCGATGACATTAGCCACCAGGCATAGGCCGAACCCCCATCCCCAGCTGACATTGTCTTCAACGTAGACAATGGCCGTGCCGCTTATTGCAGAAGAGGTGTACAAGGTGAAGATGAACCAGTTCCAGAAGGTCCTTTGATGCCTGGGCTTGTCGAACTGGTCGGCTCCCATCGTTCCTATAGCGAAGCGCGTGCCACTCACCCCGAGAATTGCAAGAGCTAGGCCTGTGTATAGGAATGCGTATTGTGATTTTGATGGGGTGCTGCAGAAGCTTGATCCATTTTCACATGGTGGAGGCCTCAGGGAATCAAGGGTCGCCGTTAGCATCAGAAGGACTATGCCCTGAAAGTAATTAGTTTGGAGTATGATGCTTCACTCGATAAGCATTTGAAATTTTGAACAACAAATGATTTTCAGTAGAGAAAACTGTTTCGAAAAATATACAGAAGAATGGTGATTTGGAATATCAATATTAAGAAACAAAGCATATCCAATTACTAGGACAAGTGAAGTAGCTTACTTCCGTTTTCTTTGATTTCTTTGACTTTCTTTGCAAATGAATACTTAGAAAGAAAAGCTCAGAATCTCAGTACCTCTCCTTCCAAAGTCTCGTTTATAAGGAAATGACATAAAAAAAAAAAAAAAAAAAAAAAAAAGACCAACGGTAGTCATTGTTGTTCGTCCGTACTGGCCAGTGTATCCGTCGGTACTAGCCAGTTTATCACTCTTTTGATTGGTACGATACATAACAATATCGATATACTGAAATCGTACTGAATTTATCCCTACAAATATTACATATTATATAAATATATTTACTTACAAAATATTATGTATATAATATAATAATACTTATATCAAGTATAATTCAACACTAAATCATTTTGGTATAATACAAACATGTTATTCAACAAAAGTATATATTCAAAAATATTACTTAAAAATATAGCATATATATGGCTAGTACAAACAATGGTGGACCCAGAATTTACATTAAGGGGTCAAGGTAAAAAATTTTAAATTATGTAGGGACTTATGTAATTTTTTAAAAACTTGGGGGAGGGGGCAATACATATATTTTATTGTAAATTTCCAAAAAATTATAGGGGTAAGGTAAATTTTGAATTTTTTTTTTGGGGGGGAAGGGGCGCCTCCCTCCTTCTGCCAATGAGTACATGTTCAACACAAGTTCTAATAAACATCTACCATAAAAAATAATAAAAATATATTATTTTATAACAAAATACACAAACTTCTATACATGTTGGTCTCGTGTTGGTGTTTTGTGCATGTACGAATGTAGGGTTAATAACTATGATTTATAGTGCACTTAAGTAATTAAAATTATATGAGCTTCCAAGCTCCATGTTGAATGTCTACACCCTATGAAATGTGAATAGTCAGTTTTGTTGCTGGTTAGCTCTTCTTTTCCCTTTCTATTTCTTAATGAAGGTAATTTATGTTGTGCCAGCGGAAACTTTGATATCACTTGTTATGCCAAAAACCAAATAAACACCCACAAAACAATGAATTAGAGAAGAAAAATTCACTCTTCATATAGAGAAAATTTTACAAAGGAGGAGGAGGAGGAGGCTCATAGCACTCTCTCTACTCCACTACCACTTTCTTACAAAAACTCTCTACAAATCTCTCCTTGTTGCTTATGCTTGAGCAACTGATCTGCATTCTCCCTCACCTCAACCCTCTATGAATAGGGGAGGGAGGATTCATTTGTCAAGATTTGCAGTTGTCAAATATTGAAAAATTGGGTGGTCGATCCGTTTGGTGCTAACAATCGAATTTCCTTAGTCAAAAGAGGTGGGCGATTGAAATGGGTATGAACTCATCTCAGCAATTCTCCCTCTTCATATTTATCGGAGGAGAACACAATCTGACGTTCTTCAATTGGCGTTCATTTCAGCTATGTCTCTACATAGCTCGAGTTTCTCACGAGTGACTACATTTGTCAACATGTCTGCTGGATTCTCTTTGGTGTGAATCTTCTTAAGTTTCAACAGCAGTTGATCCATCACCTTGCATATCCAATGATAGCGAATGTCGATATGCTTTGTCAAGGAATGGTACATTGAATTTTTGCTCAAATCCAGAGCACTCTGACTGTCACAATACACCTTGTATTCATTTAACTTGATTCCTAGTTCTTGAAGAAAATGCTTCACCCACAACATCTCTTTCCTAGCTTCCGTTGTAAAAATATACTTTGCCTCTGTTGTAGATAAAGCCACACACTGCTGCAATTTAGACTGCCATAAAACAGGTCCCTCTACAAAGATGTAAAGAAATCCTAATGTAGATTTCCTACTATCAAGATCATCGATCATATCTGAATCTGTATAGCTTTCTAAGACTAGTTCAGCTCTCCAAAAATAAAAGCATAGCTTTGATGTACCCTTTAGGTACCTGAGAATCCACTTGACAACTTCCCAATACTCTTTTCCTAGATTGGAAAGAAATCTACTCACAACGCCTACAGCATAAGCAATATCCGGCCTTGTATACACCATTGCATACATAAGACTCCCAACTGCTGAAGAGTATGAAACTGCTTATATCTCTTCCATTTCAGTCTTTGAGGAGGGACACAAACTCTTGCTCAGTTTAAAGTAATTAGCCAGTGGAGTATTGACTAGCTTGGCATTCTCATGTTAAACCTCTTGATTACCTGTTCAACATATTTCTCCTGTGACAGCCACAGCTTCTTAGCTTTCCTGTCACGAACTATCTGCATGCCTAATATCTGCTGAACTAGGCCTAAATCTTTCATGTTAAAGGATTAAGATAACTTCTTTTTCAACTTGCTAATCATGACTGCATCCTGGCCAACGATCAACATATCATCAACATAAAGTAGGAGTGCAACAAAGTTGCAATCAGAATCTCTAAGCATATATACACTGGTCTGCTGCAACCCTCTTGTACTCATAGTCCACCATAAATGAGTTGAACTTCTTGTACCATTATCTCGAGGCTTACTTAAGGCCGTAGAAACTCTTCTTCAGCTTACAGACCAAATGCCCCTTCCCTGACACTTCAAAACCTGCTGGCTACTCCATGTAGATCTCTTCATTCAGGTCTCCATGAAGAAATTTTGTCTTCACGTCCATCTGTTCGAACTCCATGTCCAAGCTAGCTACCAATTCGAGTATCACTCGAATTGAGATCATCTTCACAACTGGTGAAAAAATCTCGTCAAAGTCAATGTCTTTTTTCTGTTAGAATCCTTTGACCACCAGTCTTGCCTTGTGCTTCACTAGCTTACTGCTACCATCTTTCTTCAGCTTGAATGCCCAGTTGTTTTTGAATGCTCTCTTTCCTTTAGAAAGCTTCACTAACTCATAAGTCTAATTCTTCTACAAGAAACTCATCTCCTCTTACATCCACTTGTCTTTATTCGTATAAGTTTGTGCTTCTTGAAAATTCTCTGGCTACCCCTCATCTGTCAACAAAATGTAGTCTGATTCCTGATATTTGCTTAATGGAATAAGTGGTTAGCCTCTCTCTAATCTACTTGGTTGAGGCTCTTCAATTTGGGGAGATACCTCACCAACTAGCTGTGGGAGTTATTCTTCTTCTAGTGGAGGGGGTTGCTACTCCCCCTACTCAATACCCTCTTCCTTTTGATCTTTTTCATCCTACACTCCATCAATATCTGTGGCAAACTATACTAGAGCTGGATCAGGTATGTCTCCTGAAGCACTGGAACTGGACTTCTTGGACTTTGCAAAGTCCTCATAGAGTTAGTCCCCTTGGAACACCACATCCCTACTCCTGATGACATTCTTCGTTATTGGATCCCATAATCTGTGTCCATATTCTTCATCTCTATAACCAATGAAGATGCATGGAATGAACTTCATGTCGAACTTCTGTCTCTACTCATTGGATACGTGTGCAAAAGTCTTGCACCCATACACTCTCAGGTGAGAGTAGGAGGCATCTCATGTCGGGTACCGCATTATAAGCAATATGCCTTGAACTCTTTAGATGTGTACTTGCCTCCATTGTCTATCTAGAAGCACTTCAACTTTTTGCCAATCTCCCTTTCCACCATGGCGTGAAAGATCTTGAGATACTCGAGTACCTCCTTAGTCTTCATAAAATACACCCATACCTTCCGTGAAGCATCATCTATGAAGGTCACAAAATAGCTATTGCCGCTCAATGACTCCTCTTATATGGAATCGCACATATCATAGTGTATCAGGCTCAATAACTCTGATTTTCTCCGTGTGGAGGAACTGAACAAGACTCGATATTGCTTGCTAACAGGCAATGCTCACATGAGTTCAGTGCAATCTCCTTATTTGTTGGAATGAGAGCTTTCTTCACCAGCATGAACAACTCTTTCTCTCCCATGTGGCCGAGTCTCTTGTGCCATAGATTTAGTGACGCATCGTCTTCAACTGCATTGATGCTATCTGAACAAACCTTCACATAGGTTCTATACAGTGTGCCACAAATGTGTCTTCAAACAACAATCATGACACATTTTGTTAGCTTCCAGGTGTCATTGCCGAAGTGGGTGTTAAAGCCCTATTGATCAAGGGCTATACCAAAAATCAAATTCAGCCGGAGGTCGGGCAGTGTCTGACGTCCTTTAACACCATAGTACAACCAACATTGGTCTTGATCCAAACATCACCAATGCCAACGATCTTCGAAAAATTAGTGTTTTCCATTCTCACAGTATCAAAGTCTCCAGCTTCATATGTCGTGAAGAACTCGTTGTGAGGAGTGGCGTGGTAGGAGGCTGTTGTGTCTACCACCCATTCAGAATCCTAGCTAGCAACATGGAGGCACGTCTCTTCTTCCACAGAGAGTACTACGACATCTCCCTCAATGGTGACTAAAGTCTCACCATTTGTCTGCTTTGTCTAACCACTGCCTTGTTCTTGCTCCTTTTGTAGCTTCCTACAGTTCCTCTTAATGTGACCTTCTACACCATAATGGAAGCACTTGAATTTTCCTTGGTTTCTACTGTTGCTCGACTTGCCGCAAACTTGGGACTTGCCTCTGCTTCTGCTCCTCCCACCTCTGCTTTTATTATCTCCCTAAGGCCTTCCTCTACTTTATGTAGCGAGGGCATACGACTACTTCATGCCAACTTCTTTTTGTCTAGCTTCTTCATTGAATAAGGCATCCTTGACCATTGTCATGGTAAGTTTTCCATTTAAAGCTGAGTTGCTAAGGGACACCACTAATGTCTCCCAACTGTCTGGTAGAGAACTGAGAAGTAAGAGAGCTCGTTCTTCATCATCCCGATGTAGTTCCTTGGCCGCAAGCTAGTTCACTAGGTTCTGAAACTCTCTAGTGTGCTCGACAATTGACGTTCCGCTCTTTAACTTTAGTTTAACAAGTCGCCGCATCAAGAAAGCTGTATTTTGAACGATTTTGGCTTGATACATATTCTCTAGTTTCTTCTAGAGGGTATATGCATTTGTCTCCTGAGCAATATGGTGGAATACGTTGTGGTCGATCCATTGTCTAATTAGACCGATAGTCTTCTTGCTCTTCTTCTTCCACTCTGTTTCTATTGTTGCCGTCGGTTTCACCCCTACTTCATCCAACGGATCAAATGAATCCTGATAATTCAAGTAATCCTCCATTCGAGGCCTCCAAATAGCGTAATTTGAAGAGGTGAGTATGATCATGCCTCTTAAGGTTGACATTGTTGGCTCCTCCATGAATTCTGAGGTAAATTCGTACTTTGCAAAAAATATCTGGGGCTGAACTGTAATTTTTAGAAAACTCGGGGGTCAAACAGAAATTCCTAGAAAGTTTTAGGGCCGAACTGTAATTTTAAATAGTCTGATGATGTGGTAGCTCTGGGCTCTAATTGCACTACTGATGCAATGATGACTTCACCCCTTCTTCTCTGACTAAAAAAACTGCAATAGATCTGCAAATTTTAATTTCAGATCTACGGAGTTACGGACCTCTGTTTTCAACGTAGTTTACTGTCTTGGACTCGTATCATCGAGACAAACACACTGGTGTACTTGAAACACGATTTTGAGCACTTTGCTCACTAGCTTTGTTTTTGCTCCGACGGCTCAAATCTAGCTCTGATTCCACTTGTTGTGCAGCAGAAGCTCTGATACCACTTATTGTGCTAACAATCAAATAAATACAACAAAACAATGAATTAGAGAAGAAAAATTTACTATTTATAGAGAAAAATTTGCAGAGGAGGATGAGGAGCCTCACAGCACTCTCTCTACTCTACTACCACTCTCTTACAAAATCTCTCTAAAAATCTCTTCTTGTTACTTATGCTTGAGCAACTAATCTGCATTTTTCCTCACCTCAACCCTTTATGTATAGGAAAAGGAGGATTCATTTGTCAACATTTGCAGTTGCAAAATATTGACAAATTGAGTGATCGATCCTTTCGGTGCTGAAAATTGAATTTTCTCAGTCAAAAGAGGTGGACAATTGAAATGGGTATGAGCTCATCGCAGCCATTTAGTACAGACCACTGAAAGAAAAGAGTTACTAATTTTTACATTAACAATCGTTTAAACATTTTTTAATGAAATTACCACTCAAGATTGTTGCCCCAGCACACGCTAGTTTGTTGTGTGAAATTTACACTTGAGATTTGCAAAAAAGTGAGCTAATCATATCATGAATGTCAACAGAAAGTATCACAAAAGAAAGGCAAAGAAAAAGGCAAAAGGGAAACAGAAAGAAGGAAAGACTAGAAACTAGAGTGTTGT
This sequence comes from Euryodendron excelsum, assembly GCA_033060915.1. NCBI lineage: Eukaryota > Viridiplantae > Streptophyta > Magnoliopsida > Ericales > Pentaphylacaceae > Euryodendron > Euryodendron excelsum. The sequence goes on along the minus strand of CM065380.1, from coordinate 15,499,350 downwards.
AGTGAGACTATTTACAAGCAAAGAGATGAGAGAAGAGATCCAGATGACAGAGAAACAGCCCAAGCAGGAGTCGGCAATAATAGCTCCGATGACAGGAAACATAGTTGTGCAGCCACAAACCACATTCCAGATTTGCGCAGAGTCGATGCTCTTCACATGAAATTCCCCAATCATATACACAATAAGGTTGTTCATCCATCCGCCAGCCGCCAGCGTCAAGCCCGCCATTGTTGCTGTTTCCAGCAGACGGACACCAAATCTTATATGTGTATTAGTAAAACATAGTTGTTCATACATGCATATCCATGAGAGAGAGAGAGAGAGAGACAGAGAGAGAGAGATAGAGAGACCTGTGATGAAGGGAAAGCTGATCCAACCGCCTCGCTTATGGCTGGAAGTAGAGAGCTGCGCTTCTTCTCCACGGGCCGCAGGGAGTGAACCGTCCATGGTGTGAGCCATCAGTGGCTATTATGCCTTCACGGGTGACTATATAGGTGTAGATATAGGTATTTCGAGAGTGTTTGAACATAACTTATTTAGTAACTTATGATTTTTTTGAAATGTGTTTAAATGAGTGATTTAAAAAAATAATTTATATCTAATCACGTTTTTGGAAAAAAAAATTATTTTTAAATATGACTTTTTAAAAATTATAAGCTATCTTGCCAAACACGCCTTCATATCTGAGATCCCAACTTTCAGTAAAGTCCAATATTGGTTTGGCGTTCATTATTTAGTTCAAAACATGTGAAACAAAAATTAATCTTCAGACCTATGTCTATCAGCATATATAAATATGGATCTTCAAAGGCCAAGCAACTCTCCGCTGCTGTTCTCTCTAATTGATCATTGTCACTTGTGACGGGAGGCTATATATGTATATATAGATCAATCATCTATGGTGGTTGAGGACTATGACTTCCACTCCAAGTCCAAATCTGAAACACCAAAAATAATAAAAATAAAAATAAAAATAAAAATAAAAATAAAAGAATGGTGAAATACTAAAGTGAATGGTGAAATAGGATGCTTCACCTACCATGGATACGATATGTTCTCGGAGTATAGGTTTTGTTATCTTATTTCAATTGTTTAGCGATAAAATAATACTAAGCCGAAAATATAACCATTGAAAGACAAACTTGTTGAAATAATACACAATAAAATATACCTGGGCATGAGATAAAACATCCAAATTAGTAGTCCTTCATGACAACTAATAATAATACATTTACAAATGTTGGAAGACAAGTAATAGGTTATTGAAATATTTTAACATAACCCTTCGAGCAAGGATATAATTGAGAGGCAGCGATAAATATGGCAAGTGGGTGTTGTTTACTTCCTCAAGATTAGAGAAATGGTCCCTTACGTCGACAAAAATAATAGTTCCTCATACTTACACAGTACTCCCTGAATATATCTGTGTCTACCCTGTGAATTCTCTAATGCTATGAAGGAACAAGAATAGAAATTAGAAAGGAAAGCAAGAGGAATAGCAAAAGTTGCTCATTTAGCTTTCATTTGATTAATCTATTAGACCTGTACACACCTCAAAGCTGGTACATGCATGATAATATCAGACACCAGATTATTAAGGGGAAAAGAAAAAGAAATTAAGGATATCAAATTCTTACCTATTTTCTTTTTATGTTCTTTTATCTTTTACTTTCTCTCACAACCAAACATAAAAGATGTAATTTCATATTATTTTTCCTCTTCCTTTCCTTCAAAAAATTTGGAATACAAACACACAGAATTTTTTACAATGTAAATTGAAAATCATGAAAGAAATATAGTAACTGTTAGACATTATCTCCCTGACAAAAAGACCGGAGAGGCGATAATGAAAGGTCTGAGTTATATTAGGGATTTGTATCATAACATGAGTTGGAAGGCAACCCCAAACCAACAAACCCGTCTGAAAACTTTGCTACCATACGCAGCAGGGGAAGTGGCCACAAAGCCAAAAAAGACAGAAATTGAGTATTGACACATATAAACACATACACCTCTAGGCATCTTATATGAGAGATACAAACCAGCAGCAATACATACAAAGGCATTGAGCTTTGCTCACGGTCTACATTACTTATCAGAGCTAGATTTATCATCTGCCACCTTTTCAAGACCTTGATATTTGTACAACCAAGCACACACCAAATAATAGCCAAAATTGACTGCTCCCAACACAAATAAAACCCAATAAACATTATCCATCCTCCCGTGATTTATGTTATCCGGCAGCCACCCCGTTAGGCTCCGGACAAGGCCAACCAGAGCAGTGCTTAGATAATACGCAATGGCAATAAACATCGCCACCATTGCCGTCGACGTGCTCTTCAGAGACACCGGGAATTCTTGGTAAAACAATGAAGTATTTCCAGGAAAATGAAATGCCTCTCCAATGCCAGCAAGGGCTAGCTGTGGTACTAGCCACAAGGCGGACATAGGCACGATTGAACCATTTTGGTCTCGAAGGCCGTGAGATCGAGCCGTTTTGAGCCGCTGCGACTCCACCACGGCTGACAACGCCATGCTAAGCACACACAGCACATGGCCGACCCCTACTCGCTGTAGCGGCGGTGGAAACCGACCGGTGAGCTTTTGCCATATAGGATACAAGAATCGATCTAGCAGGACGATGGTTACGCAAGTCGAGATCAGTATAAAGACTAGCATGGATCCGGCTGGGATTTTGAAATTGGGCCCGAGGTGGCGGTCCATGGTTAGAGCCTGCAGGGTTGCTAAGCTGGTTTGGATGGCCAGTGGGGTGCTTAAGAATATACCAGTTGACCACAGCGGGAAGAGCCTGATTAGAGTCTTGAGATCTTCTACTTGCTGCACTGTGCTTAGCTTCCACAATTTTGCCACAGAGCCATCTGCTCGAATGTCTCCTTCGGTTTTCAGAGCCGCACGGTTGAGAAACCTGTAAATTAGAGAACGCAAGGTTTGGTTTGATGATCGGATAAAATTCAATTGGCTCAAAAACAGTGATCATCATATTTTAACAAAAGGTATTGGTATATAAATAGAAAATTTTATACAAAATTTATTATTAAAATAATGTGATTGGATTTACTTTAAAATAAAATACACATAATGATGATTTTTAGTTACAATAATCACTGTTATATTATTTTGGTTGAGATTTTTTTTATAAATTTTTTGGAAGAATAGCATTTTTCTTTGACAAATATAGAGGGAGGGAAAAGCTATTACAAAAATTAATAAAATACAAAAAAAAAAACCAAAAATAGTAAATTTGAGTTAAACCCAAAATTTAGATATTAGTAGCTTAACGAAATATTCTAAAAAATAAATAAATAAACAGAATTGGATTTTCCTAGTCCAAGTTATTAATAAAAATAAAAATAAAATTTAAAACGGCAAAAATGCAAATTTCGGTGCCTAAACAAATGAATTCTGAAAATTGGTTTTCAGCACCTTGATTTTCAGCACATTTCTAATCAGACAACAAGTTTCACTAAATTCAAAGTTCACCGTTTTGCATCATTATTCAATCTTGGAAGAAACTAAAATACAATTGTTCAAATTTGTATCCTACGGGTCTCTAATCATTATTGACAATAATAAAATTGGAAATGTAAAGCAACCGAAATTCTTACTTGAAAGTTTTGGAAGGTGTTGCAGCTGCCATCATTGTCACTCCATCATGTGTTTTGTGGTAATAATCTTCGGTTATGGGCGAAAGCAAGATGTTCCTCTTCCGGATAGCTGCAGCAATAACACGAGCCAAACCCATGAATGGGCTCCCTTGTGGCTTCACATGGCGGTAGAACCGGCCCCCCGCCAGGAAAATGGCTAGGCCAACTACATTAGCTGCAGCGCAGAGGCCAAACCCCAATCCCCAACTGACATTGTCTTCGACGTAGATAATTGCGGTGGAGCTTATTGCGGAGGAGGTGTACATGGTGAAGATGAACCAGTTGAAGAAACTTCCTTGGTGCTTGGGGTTGTCGAATTGATCGGCGCCCATCGTTCCGATGGTGAAGCGTGTACCTCCAACCCCTATAGTTGCAAGAGTAATGCCCAAATATACAACTGCAAATTGGACTTTTGATGGCGTGCTACACAAGCTGGATCCATTTTCACACAGTGGAGGCCTTAAGGAGTCGAGTGTCGCAGTAAGAACTAGAAGAATTATACCCTGCAAGTCCACTTATTTTTAGAAGGATTATCCCAAGACCAAAAATTATAAGATGAAGCAAAATCTAAAAGGGTATATTACACATTTTACCCTTACTAATTACACTCCAATGTCTCAATCTCACTTTGGTTCTTGATTTTTTAATTGTAACAGTCAACTCCCTACAAATTGCAATGTCAACCTTCTCTCAGCCTTTGTTTGTTCATCTAACTAAAAGTGTCCATAAGGATCTAAATAAAGTACAAAGATGCTAGATGTAATAATCCTAAGTTGTAAATTATATTTTTCTGTTACATAATCTCACTTTAGTCTCTTATAAGCATTTTCTGTGAGATGGAGAAATCTATAAGGATTTTACTGTTTCAATTGAAAAATGAGTGACTAAAGTAAGATTTGATGTAAACCCGAATAAAAAGTCTAATTTACCAAAAAGAAAGACATATGATACTTCACTTTGCTAGGCAAAGTCTATATGCTAAAAGATAACTATTCTAATATATAAAAAGAGATCTCGAATTGGTGTATTTAAAATTGGGTAATGTAGCATTTTTTCTTTTCCAAATTGTTCTATTAAATCTAGGACAAGAAATTCCTTCTACCATATATATGTGGCAACTTGATGCTGCCACGTATTAAATCTGTGTTATTAATCTATTTGTATTCTTCTTAAATTCTAGGCACTATTTATAGGATTACTATACTTGTAAAAGATATTTAAATAAAAAATTAATATAAATACATGGTCAAATAGTATGCTACCACCTATACAAGGCAGTAGGAATTTCTACAATCCAGGTTAGAAGAAATCCATGTTCTTAAATCTATTTATTACTACTTCAATTAGTTTGTTTCTCTATAACTATAAGGGTAAATAAGAAAGACAAAAAATAACAAAACTACTCATGTAGTTATTCTGATCATAATTAGTAAATACAAGGACGGCAAAAGAATAATACGTAATACGTACGGATTTAATACAATTTTTCTTAAAAAATATGGTAACAAAATTTGGCATAAAAATACGAAAACGTTAAAAATACGAATTTATTACTATCCGGGTATTATACGAACATTAGTTAAAAAACCATAACAAAAAATACAATAACATTTGTAAGCAATTTCTTCTTTTAATAGGTAGTATTTTTCCCTCACATATGTTATTTTTTAAAATAATATTATTAACAAACAGCTAAATTAAGTGGTAGATAATAAATTTTATTTTATTATTTCAATACTTGATGTAAAAATGCGTTAACTTATTATTTTTAATTTTTAATTAATATTTGGAGTATTAATAAGTAGTTATAGAAAAGTAAGTTTAATAATTTAAATATTCCAAGTATTACAAAAATATTACATATTTCAAATCCTATCATAATTATACATTAAGTATATAATTAATAATATGTCACAATTATATTAAATCATATCTAATTTTTAATCATGTTTTTTTTTAAAAGCATAATATGTAAAACGTTTAATACATACAGTATAAGGTTCAACTCAAAAAATAAGTATTTTTGTTTCAAATCTAGACGAAAAACGAAAAGTTTTCTTATTTATATGTACGTATAAATATTATACGTGAATTGTATGAGTATTTACTATTTAGGATCCTAATAACTACTTCAGCTATGTATAAATTTTAAAACTCTGCATACTCTATTCACTTTCCGACTTTTGTAAGATTATCATCTCTAATTACTACCATCTCTAACAATAATCAAAGGCTACATATGCATCGCGTATGCCCACCTTCTAGTAGACAATAACAAAACCATTTCATAAATAATTTACTTCTCAAAGTTGTGTTTACAAATTCCGCCTACCTCGAGCGAGATGTATACATTTATAATTGAATAGAGTTAATCCTTTGGTATTGATTTCCGCAGAAGCAACTAACTAAAAAAGAAAAAGGAAAATGTTTGCAGTAAATTAAGTGATGGAGTGGAAACGTAAATTACCAGCAAAGAGATGAGAGAAGAAATCCAGATGACCGAAAACGATCCTAGAAAGGAGTCGGCAACGATTGCTCCGAGGATAGGAAACATGGTAGAGCAGCCATTAACCACGTTCCAAATTTGCGCAGCATCAATGCTTTTGACGTTGAACTGCCCGATCATATACACAATAAGGTTGTTCGTCCATCCCATGGCTGCCAGTGTCAAGCCCGCCATTGTTGCTGGTTTCAACAGATAGAGATCACATTTCAGATTAATGCAATAAACATAAACAGTCGTGAAGTATGCATAAAAATGGATAAGAGAGAGACCTGCGATAAACGGAAAGGTGATCCAACCGCCACGCTTTCGATCGGAAGTTGCCAGTTGTGCTTCTCCATCGCCGGCGAATGAACCGCCGTCCATGGCGGAACACAATAGTTATATATAATTCAGTGGATTTTATGCCTCCAAAGCCAGTTTTACAGATATATACATAGATCAAGAGGGGTCTATATATACAAAACAAGCAACCAAGTCAAATACAGGTGGGGCTGCCATGGTTGAGTATTCCGATCCGACACCAAAATAAAATAAAAATTCATAAAGAACTTTATGAGTACTGTCAGCATCCATCGGCTGTCTTCTAACTAATTGTGAGGGCTACAAATCAAGCATGCGTCTATGGTGATGATGGACCATGATTGCTACTGTAAGTTCAGATCAGAAGCAACCTACGTAAAAGAAGAGTGTGATGACATCATTCAGTATCAATTATCAAGTCAACCAGAGGTGGGTCTGTTCAGAACAAGTTGCTTCTCAGAGTATATATTTCAAGTGATTTGAAGATGCCAAGTTTAATATACAATCTCGGAGAAATTATGTAACAACGTAGACCCTAGGAGTAAAGAAAGGAACAATTGGTGCTAAATGACAATGTTAACACTCTTACTATACATAAAAGATAATGCTATATAACTCAAAAAATTTATATAGAATTGCTATATAATATTACAATACTTCAAAATAAAATATCAATTATGATAGTTGTTAATTATAAAAATAACATTATCACATCGTTATGATGGAGTTGTGTATAAACTAGCTTTTCTCATGCCAAAAAAAGAGTAATTTTATACTAATAGAATTTTTATATAGTTTCTATACAGAATGATATGGCTAAGAAAAATATTATTCTTCTAGAATTTTTGTACAGAATTCTACACCAGAATGATGTGGCGATGACAGTTTTATAATAAACAAGCATGTTGATGGGTTCTTTATTTTAAAGTGATAAGCCCACAACTTAGTCGCATCATTCTGGTGATAAATTATGTATGAATTTTTTAGTTGTATAGCATTACCCTATGGCTAATTATGGTTCTTTCATTTTAAACCTAAGCACCTAATACTTTGGTTCGTAATTTCAAAAATATTATTACTACATCATTCTGATAGTCTTTGTATAAAAATTCTATACGAATAGAATTTTCTATAAAAATTTAAAAAACAAAAAAAATACATTAGTATTGCATGTTGGCCTACAAGTAATTGACCAAATAGCCAAGAGAGGGAAAGTAGGATAATTATCAATGTATTTTAAAGAAAGGAGAGCTTTCAAGAGTTTTTTTATTGAGAAAAAAAAATGGCAAGTGGCCTATTCCCTTGAAATTTGAAAGGGCCGGGCCTCATCTCTGATTTAGTCAGCAACTATAATTGAGGAGGTTAGGTGCAGATTGTTTGCTAGTGGTGAAGGCTGCCCGGGTGGACTGTAGATTTTCTTTTTTTTTTTAAATAAATTATAATTATTAATTTCATACCAGTCAGCATATCGTTTTTATTATTGGTACGGTATATATCAGTATCGATATATTTTGACGTACCATTTTAAATTTATCAATATAAATATTTTATTTTTATAAAAATATGTATATTATTTATAAATTTTAATGTACATAAATAATATTATTTATCAAAGTATTATTCAATACCAAATTATTTTAACACAAATATGATTAATAAAAAACAATATAGTTTCAATTATAAGAAGCATTATAAAATAAAGTTTCTAATTGTTCTCTTATGTCAAAACAAAAAATTAATTACTTTTTTTTAATTATATATGTTCAAGAATTAAAAATAAATATATATTATCAGTTTGTAAAGAGGGAGACATCTCGTTATTTGTAGTGTGTTTATAACTTTATGTATATATATTATATATACAGAGAAAGATATGAATTTGTTTTTCATAGTTCAAACTTCAGTACACTGATGAGAGAGAACGAAGTATACAGGTTAGAGAGAGCGGGAGAGGATGAGAGACCTGATTTGTATTAAATCAATGTGTCAGGTTCATTCAATGGAAAGGCTGATTCATGAGGGGACATTTGACCGAACAAGACACAATAAAAAAAATGAAATCCGGGACGGTCCGGTGCAACGGAACACGCGAGATGCGCGAAAAAAGGCGAAAAATCCGGTATAATCCGAGATTTTGATCGGAACGAAACTTAATACTTTGTTATACCGTTTTTATAACAAAACGGAACATAATGATAGTACCGACCTATGCAAAATGATATTAATAACTATGGGGTGAATCAGAGATATCGGTATACTTTATGAGTTTATGTATTATAACTAAAGAAGGGTATCTCAAACAGTGCGACTCTCCCACTTTTCTATAGTGAAATTTAACTATGAAGGAATTACGAGCTAGGTCGTTGTCGCTTTGTTGCAGGTAGGTGGAGGCTTTGTTCTCGTGGGAATTTGTGGATAACTTCTTGTCTATTGGGTTACTTTTTATAAAAAAAATGTTAATAATTTGTATAAAAAAAATTTTAAATAATGTGACAGTGATATTAAAAATTATTATAATAAATATTTTATTTTAGAATTAATTGAATCATCCAATATTTTCATTTTTATTTTTTAGTTGTATGGTACATCCTCTGACTATATAGATGACGGGCAAATAAGAGATGCCTTGGCTGGTAGAGACCCTTTGAGACCTGATGCAATATTTAAGAACTTCATTTATTAAATGACTGAAGTTTCAAATTTATCAAATGAACGAGGTTGTATAGCATCACCCTTAACCATATAGATAATTACCAAACATGAAAAACAAGAAATGCCTTAGCTGAGACAAAAGCTCGGTTACTAAACTTTATAGATGCAATATATGTTTAATAACTTTCATTTATTAAATGAATGAATCAATGAAGTCTCAAATTTATTTTCCTTCATATTATCCTACATAAGCCAAGTGATGCTACAACGATAGTGCGATGGTGCAACAAAACTAAAAGTGAAGTAGTCCTAAAACCGTAATACTATCCCTTCATTCCTCCCAATTTATCTCCTCGAGCCAAATCTATACTACTTATGACCTTTTCCAATTTCCTTTCTTTTCACTTTTTTCTATTTTTCGTTCTTTTCCGTATTTCATCCAAACGGAGTGTTACTGCCATGGAAGAACCTCGGATCACTTGATTTATTTATTTGTTTGACGTCAAAGCCCCGCTTGACAAAGAACCATAATTCCCCTCTTTTTTTCTAAAAAATGCTAATCTTTTAAAAAAATGGGTACAGTTGCTTGCCCCGAATAATGAAAAGCTTCACCAATGTCAAACTTTGCTAGCTCTGGAAGCAGACACAAGGCCAACATGGGCACGGCCGAACCAGGGCAGGCTTGGAGGTGGTGAGCTCAAGCTACTTTGAATCGCTGCGACTCCACTATGGCTGAGACAGCCATGCTTAGAAGATTTACCAAGTGGCCAACCCCAATTCGCTGGAGATTGACTAGTCAGCTTCTGCCACGCAGAACATAAGAATCATCAAGGAGGGTGAGAGAGATGGCCATATAGATTAGTACAACGACTAGGATGGACCGGCTGAGATTTTAAAACGAGATTGACGTGACAAGAAATTATTTCATGTGATCTATCACACAGTGTAATGGCAAGAAATATAACAGTTGACCATAATAAGACTGTTTCGACAAAGGTTTTGAAGTTGTCGCCTTGTTAAGCTGCACCATCAAACTAGAATATTTTGGTCCGGTTAAAGGAAGACCAAATTAGTATATTTACAAGAGATAAATTTGTCAACTCTCACACTTAATAATGATGAATTTTTGAATTTAAAAAGAGACTAAGAACTCTGATTAACTAGATTAACTCAATTAATTAAAGTAGTATACTTTAATGTGTGATTATTTGAATCAAGGTTGCCAGGCTTATAAGATGTCTCCATTATCGCATCAATTGAACAATGAAACCTATGAGAAGGAATAAATGAATGCAAAGTTGTAATTAAATGCTCCTTGTTCATGGGAACATATAATTTACAAGTGATCTGTAACTGTAAGCTTGCTCCTTGGGACGTGCATGTATAATAATGCAAAGGGTACAAGTTCTTTTGAGAAACATGAACAGAACGACAAAAATTTATCGTATACTGCGAACTTTTTTCTTTGCGACAAGGAACCACCTAACCACGCGTCACATTAATTGTTCCAAATCACGTGCACCACCCCCTCAAGACACAGGAATCAGACTAACTCAAGGCTTACACCTGTCGGGTACCTCAGGGATAAGGGCTGAAATTAGGAACTTACTGGGATATTACTCGAGCTTCTTCCCAATTCCCAAGTCCAAAGTTCCAAGTCGTAACAGGCTGCTGGTCCATTTCTTTTTGTTGGTTGGTGCATAATACCTCCAAAGTATGGGATAGGTCCCAAAAATAAGATGTAACCTGGTGGGCCAACCCAATCCCTGCTGCACAATTAATAATTCTTCTATTCTTGGCGTTTAAGATTTTTTTTTTTTGATTTGCCCGTCCGTCAGCTCGCACGCACTTCAGTCCTGCAGTCATCCATCCTATTAAAATCTGATAAATGTCGGGATAAAGACTATAGAGGCAAACCACAAAGGTTAATAATACTTTAAAAAAAGAGATTTTAAAACTTAAAATTTTGTAAGGGATAGACTCTCAAACTCCAAGCCCCAATCACCGTGCTAACTCTTAAAATTTATTAGAATCTTATCTAATTTGTTATATTTAGTGGTCTTTTTTTCATTTCCTTTTTGGGTGCTATACCCATATTCTTGTCTCTCATACATTGGGGATGCGAATGCAGTCATTTAACTACTGATGTGTGGTGGAAAATAAGGTGAAATGACTTAAGATGTCAAATCAGTAAGTTAGCTTCAGCTAACATGCTGAAAAATATTTTAGATGCAACCAATCACCAAAAAATAAGGAAATATTTTCCAAAAGCCACTTTACGTAAAACAAGCGGAGCTTAATGTTGAACAAATCTTCTGGAGCCCTTAATTAGATTATTTATCAAGTGTGATCCTATTCCCAAAGCGTTTTTGTAGAAGTAGTTGCAGCGAGATATATGTCTAAGGGCCCGTTTGGTAGGATTTTTTGTCAAGATTTTTTAGATTAGTTTTTTTTACTTTTAAGCAAAAAAATTAATTTTTTGAAGTTTTTTTTTCCTGAACTTATAAAAGCAAAAAAATTAACATTTTTGCTTAAAAGCAAAAAAAAAAAATCAACTTGTAAAAAGCTTGCAATAAACTTCACCAAACAGACCCTAAATGGTTGTGATCTTTGCCTCTTTACCAATGAAGGGAAAAAAAAAAAAAAAAGATTGCGGGTTTCAATGAATATGTGGCAGAAATCTATCATCCAGTTGGGCTGGTTGATTCATCGCCTTGTTAATTCGTCATTCAAGGCCCAACATAGACTTTGGACTAGAGGTGGCCATGGGCCCAGTGACCCATTAAGCCAGCCCAAGTCCATCCATCATCTATGTGGTCTGAAAAAAATTTAGGTTCAATGGCATTAAGCTTTGACCTGAACTCAAATGTTCATGGCCAGCTTAAAGTTCAAACATTGGAGCACACTTCAATTCATTGGATTAGCCTCACAGTTTGCAAATCCTATCCCACCCTTCCAAGCCAGTGGCAAGTTTCTTGAAATCTTACTTTCATCACTAATCTGAGCCTTGCCATGACCGTGATGGCAAAGCCGTTCATTTCAAAAACTTGCTTTTCCAGATAGCACAATCCAAGAACAAATTCTCTTAAAGCTCAAAGGGGACAATTGCCCCTCTCAACTTTTAAAAGTTACATTTTCACCTGTACTTTTGAAACTTTTTTTCACTTTGCTCCCTCTAAAAATATTAAAATGATCCCCTTATATAGTTAAAATTTTTATTTTTATATAATTTTAGAAATATTTTTCACAAAATTTATAAATATCATCATTCAATAGTTATTTTTCTTTAAAGACTTCTTTATATATTAGATATTAGTTTATACCTTATGCCTAATGCAACAATATATACATAAAATTTATACAAAACTCTTACAAACTAAAATTGTTGAATCTAAGCTTTTTATTTTAAAATAAATACTTATAATGTTGGCTCTTAATTACAAAAAGTCACCGCTATCCATTAGAGTTCCTTGTACAACTCTTTTAGAAGAATAACATTTTTCCTATATTATACATATATATAAAAGCCAATTATTTTATTATTAATTAAGAAGAAAAAAAATTTTGAATTGTGACTAATGGTTGCCCTACTGTATATTTCCCGCCGTTGAATATAACAATCGACCATAATGGAACTATTCATGGTGGGTCCAGGCTCACTCACGCTTACAACTGTAGGCGTAGCTCGGGGAATAGGGGTCCAATCTAGGACGCTTCTTCTCAGCTACGCCACACCCCTGGGATTGACTTTTCTTTTGTTCCCCTCTGATCTGAGAACTGGATATTGCCTCGCACTATTCTGCTAACAGATTGGTCCATTTCTTTGTGTTGGTTGGTGCATAAAAACTCCGAAGTATGGATAGGTCCCAAAAATAGGATGTAACGAGGTGGGGCAACCCATTCCCTGCTGTGCAGTCAATAATTGTTCTAGTCTTAGCGTCAACCAATTAGGATCTTATCTAATTTGAGCGGAGCTACATTCACAGTTTTTTTCTTTTTTTTCTTTGGGTGCTGTGTCCATGTTCTTGTCTCTCATACATTGGGGCTGCGAATGCACTCATTTAACTACAGATATAATAAATCCTGAGGTTTGCTCGGTCGCTAGTTCGACTCGCCGCGGGACTACCTCAAGGCAAAATTCTGGTAATTACTTTGTACAAATAGGAGATTGCACCGATCTCGAAATTAGTTAAGGTGCAAGCAAAATGACTTGGACACCACTTATCAAATAAAAATAGCTACTAATATAATGTGGTAAAATGGCCTACAGATCTTAAATCAGTAAGTTACTTTCAGCCAAACATGCTGTAAAATATATTACATGGCACCAATCACCGAAAAATCAGGAAATATTATCCAAAAAATACTTTAGGGAAAACAAAAGGAGCTTAATGTTGAACAAATCTTCTGGAGCCTTTAATTAGACTTTTTCTCGAGTGTGATCCTATTCCTAAAGCCTTTTTATAGAAGTAGCTGGCAGCATAAATGCTTATGATCTTTGCGTCTTTACTAATGAAGAGAAAAAAAAAAACTAGACTGTGTGGCAATTGGGACTTTATGGCTCACGTCTGGAGGCTAAGTTTGAGATTTGGGCTAGCGTCCAACATTGGGAACATTTGGATGTTTAAGTATTTAATGATTTTAGAGTGTCCCATAAAAATTAAATTCTTTTGTGCATTATTCTTACGTTGCTATAAAAAATAAATAAATAAAACTATCATGTAGCAAAAATTTATTAGGCTGTCCAGTTGGGCTAGTTGATTCGTGGCCTTGCTACTTCGCCCAACATACATTTTAGGATTTGAAAAAAAATTTAAGCTTGGATTATGTTAATAGGCAAGCTTAAAAATTGTGTTAAACTCGACATGTTCTGAAATATATGTAACCAGAAGTGGCATTAAACTTTAACCTGAACTCAATATGTTCATGGCCAGCTTAACGTTCAAACATCGAAAACATTGGAGCACACTTCACCTCACTAGATTAGCCTCACTGTATGCAAATCCTATGCCACCCATTCAAGCCAGTGGCAAGTTTCTTGAAATCTTACTCTTTCGTCACTAATCTGAAGATTCTGAGCCTTACCATGATAGAACCACCTTCCAGCATCGCCTTATGATGGCAAAACCGCATTCATTTAAAAAACTTGCTTTTCCAGATTGCTCAATCCAAGAACAAATTCTCCTAAAGCGCAGAACGAAGGACGTGTCCACTTAAAATGTCGTGCCATTTTGGTGGTGTGTGTGGGTACGGACTATAAGCCCTAGTGTGGTGTCGCAGAGATCGGGCTTGCTCCTGACTACTCAAAAACAGTGACTTAGCCGGGTTTAGTCCAATGGTTGTGCTACCTCCTCCCATAGTTGTGGTCTATAAATTCATTCTCTCCCTCCCAGCTTGGACCCTCCTCCAATGTTCCAAAACAAAAAAAAACATTACTAAATTAACCAAAATTGGAGGAAGAAAAAGAACCAAAACAAAAAAACAAAAAAACCAAGAAATTGCTTTTTCAGAATGGGAGGATTCCCTCACCCCTGCTCATTATGAACGTCTAGAATCCCACCAAAAAATGCTGGACTTCATGTCTTTCTAAATTCAATCCTCACGCTGTCCATAGTGCGGCTATGCTTATGGAAAGAGCACCATTCTCAGCTTATGTCCATAAAACTACTTTGGGACAATAAATAGATGGAAAGCAACATTGGGACACGCAGACTAGAGTGTCCAAACATTAACCAGGCCGAGCACGACAGTCGCAAGAAGCAAATGTTCTAATAAGTTCGTTTATTGTCTGGGATCATGATGACCATATCATTGTTTGCTTATACAAAAACTTCCAAAGCAAAACACTACAAATTTCCCACACACCGGCTGCCCAAGAACAAAGTTTCCAGAAACAAAGAACAATTTGAAGAGCAGAGTAGGCCACTGTTCCCATTCTCTCTGTCTAAAAATTTAGGCTTCAGCAAACCTGTAAAACACAACAAACAATCAATAAGGCCAATATCCTTAAGGAAGCAAACAAAATTGCATCTAAACTCCAATTCTAATAATGCAATGAAGTTGGACAACAGCTAAAAAATATAAGCATTACCCCAGTTCAGATAGCTTCATGTGAGCTTCTGCATAATCTGCAAAGAAGGCATCCTCATCCTGAAATGAAAATATAAAGTACCCAGTATAAGTAACCAAATAATTTTACTTGTTAAACTTTGAAAGATACCCTCAGTAAATAAATAAAAACATGTTAAGTTTGAAGTAAAACCAAATGGAAAAGATTAAAAATATACTAACCGCAGCATATTTCTCAACAAAAGGACGGAAGGCAGGATCGCTGAGAAGAGCCTTGTCAGATGGCAGCTGTAGTAGGCCTTCCTTCTCTCCACTCAGGAGTTCCCTGTTCAAACACAAGATTTAAGAATAGAAAGTGATTATCTTCCCATTGGACTTTAGAATAATCTGCCAACAACTAAAACAGAGAATGTTATAGAAATAATTGCACAGCCAAACAGTGTCATGAAACCCTATAAATACAACAGTTAAAAGACAATGGGTACAGTAGGCAAACAGTACAGAGGTATTACGTACGTGAAGTAGGAGTTATCAAATATGAGTGGATTAACAGTCCAGGGTCCCTCAAATCCAGAACGCTCCTTGTGGCACCTTCCCTGAAAAAATACATGACCGCATGACATCGCAACGACTAATCACCATAATGTATTGAGTAGCAAAACCTGACAGCACAAGTTTGTCAAAGGAAAGTAGCAGAGGTAAAATATATATATGTACAAACCAGAGTATGGCCACCAGAGAGAGCAACAATGTCCTTGTCAGTGAGGCCCATGTGTTTGACAAACACATCTCTCAAATGATCAGATCCTGCAGTAGAAGCACAAATGTAAATGGTCAGACAAATATTGGGTTAGTTTGGCGCAGCTTCCACCAGTAGAAGTTCTTCGTTAAAATGGACTTTTCAGGAAGTTCTTCTTATAAAGTCCTTTTCCATTGGATGAAGTGTTTGATGATGCATAGAAAGTAAGACCAATCCACCATGCTACTTTTTTAATTTTATAAAATAAGATTGTTTGTTCTTGAACATATATTTATTGCAGCAGAATTCTTTTCCTAAATCTGCCATAGATTTTGCTTATAATTGTTGAACAATTGATTTTTTCGGATTTCATCTTAATGGAATTCAATTCGAACACATAATAACCTACTCTTAGGTAATATCAATTCACGAACATTTTAGTGAAAAAAGCAAGGGAATCATCATACGGCCGAATTCTCAGTAACAGTAATTAATTAATAATCATGTATATGAAAAAAACAAAGAAGCAAGGGAGCATATTTGTGCAAACAGTTTGTCTCAATACCAGTTGGTATTTATGCAGTAAGAGAAAAAAAAGAGCAAGCTATACACAGATGGGGCGAACATATATGATAGAGATATATAGACTTTAGATAATGATAACGATGAGATTTCTTAGATTTCAGTCTATTGTAAATTTCAGAATTGTTATTGTAACTAGTAGTAGGGTTAATAGTGGCAAGGTGTAAAAAATTTTGAGGATAAAATGGGGACTTTAACAACTATTTTTTAAATGAAATAACGACTTCCCGACAAGTGATTTTGAAAGCCACTCTTGGTGGCTTCGGCCAAATGGGCTTATAGAATCGACGCTTCTAGCAAAAGCCCATTGAGAAAATTCCACCAAGCAAACAATTTTTTGGTGGAAGGACTTTTGGGCTTCAAAGGTTCTTTTCAAAGCTCCGCCAAACGCTACCATTATGTTTGAACATTGTTCAACTTTTCAATGCAATAGTTATTTTCCTTTGGAAATAACAAAATAGTGTGATTAGGACATTGGTAACAATACTAACCCTTAGTAGCATCAGGAAGCCGACCTTCAACTGGTGGCTCAGGCTTATCCTGAGATTAACCAAAGGATTCCATTAGAACTTGAAATAAGTTGAGAAACTAAAAACTAGGTACAAGAGAGAAATGCCCATTCCACGACAAACTTGACTGAAAGTTTTGGGTGTTAGTGCACCTATGCCTATAGACAATTTATAGAATATAATCAAAATAATGAATATACATCTGGAAACATCCATTTCTGAGTGGTTTTTTTTTTTTTTTGAAATGTTCTACTTTTCTTTTCCACACCATTTCAGAGACCATATGTAAAAGCGCATCACCACAGGATCCAACAAGTACAAAGGTATTATATAAAGAAAAACTACCAAACATGCATCCCTCACAAAAACTCATAATTCCAAATTCATTTATATAATATATACCGGATCATTAACAAATGAATATATCTGAGCAATAACAGAAGACTTTAAGAACTTCATTGTTTTTATCAACCCAATAGCCTCTGACACCAATTATGTAATCCAATCATTAGCAGAATCATAAAGGAGATACAAATAAAAGTACGGATAAAAATAATAAATCTGAATAAATATACATAACTTCACAAAAATGTAGAATTAAATTCAATGAGCAGGGTAATTTAAGATCTACACAAGCTGCCAGTCAAAGAAAGAATATTCCAAACCAGAACTAATTTCTGCTACAAAGATCAATTCACCAAACAATCTTTCACAAACCCTGCTCTAATAATGCCAATTATAGCAGTAAGAAACACTATAGGTGCACCACATTAGACCCAATGGAAACCAAGATTATGACCCGAGGGATGTGTAACTAACCCAAATGCATCAAGTCCTCGTACACACTCCAAATTCACTAATGTTTTGTTTGGATCCCGGATTTTTGGTTGGAATAGTAAAGGAAAAGAAAACGTAAGAGAAAATATGACAAAAATACTTTCATGTTATTCTTTTTTCCTTCAATTTTTTTTTTTCACCGAGAAACCAAGTTCCAAACGGAGTAAATATTATCCATGCACCTTTACCTATGATATAAGCAGCAGGTATTATTTCCTTACTAACTCAAATTTACTAAAATTGCTAGCACAAAAAAAAATGAACTTATAAAATTACACAATCCTACAGAATAAAGTCTCAATAATTGTAACATAAGACTTCGTCTAAATTACTGTTCAGGCATTAGATATATGCAACTAAAAAGAAACAGAGAGAATGAAATTTTACGAACCTGCCTCCCTGGATGGAATGGAACCTCAGGTCCTCCGGTAATTTCAACGGCGACAACTCCAGCCAACTATAGTCAAGAGACATAAGAGAATAAACTAATAAAATTTAAGACGCATGTCCGTGCCTATGTCTAATAAATGTATACGTACTAAGAATTTGAGAGAGGGACCTGATAGAAGTCAGCGTAAGAAAGGGTTGGAAACTGTTCCTTGATGGGCTCGAGGAGCCTGACAGCAATATCAAGACCGTTGTTGGCTGCGTGACCTAGCTCAGCCTTGTGCTTCATTGTCCCGAACGGACCTCCGGTCTTGGTGGTCACATCATAAGTACCAGCTGAGTGCCATCTGCATACATAAAAGCATCGTCAACCTCCACCGATCTCCATAACAAAACCAGATGTGTAGATACGTACTTCTGCATATATATGTCTGTATAGGTGCCTCAATTTTAATCGAAGATCTATAGTTACATAAATGTACGGAGTGAGATCATACGCAAGACGGAGCATCAACGGAGCACAGTTTTTATCAGCGATTAAGCCTCTGAGCTTCCTCTTGGCTTTGTCAATAGCTTTCTTGTATTCCTCGCTCACAGTCGGGTAGCACTTCCCCATAGCTAAGGTTCTATGACAGATTCAAACACAAGAAACGTAGATTTTAGATCAAATGTAGGAGATGTCAGTCTACAGACGCGCGTACATAACTACATACATGTATATATACATATGGTTAGAGAGGTCAAAGCGCATAGAACACCATCGGCATCAAAAACAATAGCGCTTACAATTAAAGTACAGATCGAAATAAAATTACATCGAGAGAGATCTGTGACGAATAGCAGTGAAAGCGAACCTTGTAGAAGAGTGACTGAGCAGAGAGAGATTGAAGTGCGAGGACCGATGCAGGACAACGGCACGAGTTGAGCACAAGCACTTTCCCCTGAGAGGGGGAAAATATAGGGTTCGGAGAAAGTGAAGCTTCTAGTAGATTATTCTGGGCCGTCGAATTGATGATATATTACGGTTCCTGTTGAGCTAATGATTGAACGGCTGGGATTGATCTTGACAAAACGGATGTACGGTAATGACTTGTGGTTGGTGGAAAATTTAACGCGGAAACAGAATTGAATGGGAAAATGGAAACAAAGAGAATGCTAATAATGGGAATGGCTAAAATAATTTATAAAATTTTGTATTCATACATAATTAATTATATTAAAGAGATTTTTAAATTAGGCATTTGTTGATTATGAATCAAAAAAAATTATATTACATCTGATCAGAAATGTAATTAGTGTTTAATTTATTATTATTATTTTTTGTCAATAATGTAAAATATGGGTTTAAATTCTCATAGTTTAGGAGTAAAACATAACGATTTTTAGTTTAGTAAGTAAAATAAAATTAGATTATAATTAAAAGGGTTAAAGTGTAATTAATTTTTAATTTTTTTAACTTATTTTAAAATGTTAAACAACAATGACTCCCTTTTAAAAGTTCGAGGTCAAAATATAAGAAATTAAAGTTCATAGAAGACATTAAAATTTGAAGTAAAGTTGGATAAATAAAATTATTGTTTACCTTAATATTTATAAGACAAGGTGTTCCAGCCTAATTATTCTCAAGCATTCGTTTAAAAGTTATGCCATTGTGATTCTATAAGATCAAAAGACAATTTAGCCTTGTAAAATCTCCATCACACTCTAAAATTTAGGCCGATATGCAGTTGCATTGCACTTTAAAGCTAATACATTGTTAAAATAACATATGAAAAGATGCATCCACAGTCTAATGAACTCACAAGGAAAGAAAATTAATAAAATTTGGCAATTAATGCAAATAAATTATTTTTTCTTCCACTAATATTCCATTGATTTTTTCCATAGAGACCATGTAGAGAGGTTAAAAAGTCTTTGCCTACAAAAACCAATTTTGGCTAGTAACAACAAAAGAAGCTATTTTGGATAATAAATGTTTGAAAAAAGTTAAAAAAAACAAAAAAAAAAAAAACAAAAACAACAGCAAAGAAGCTATGTCAAAAAAATTTTAATTGATGGTTATATTTGTCTTTTTGAATTACAAGGATTTAATGAGCAATATTGAAATTACATTGTAGTCAGTATACAAAGCATAGGCTTAATTTTACAGTTAGATAAGACAAGTTTTGGTAACCGGGTGATGCTCTTATTTTTTGATGTTATTTTTACTGTAATTTTACTTTCTCTATTTTTTATATATACATTATATAACTGATATTTGAGTGGATATTACTATACTGCTAAAAATTTGTAGATGGTTTTTGCCTCTTCTCTTTCCTTGTAAAGTATTACAAATAAAATTGTCAATATTAACAAAAAAAAAAAGAAAAAAAATTATGTTTGAACTCTTTGAGGTTAATCTTGTCAAATTATACTTTCATGGTGAAGGAATCCTTGTGGGAAGCGGTGGAACGCTGCAGCGGCTAAAAACCTTGTGAAATATGTTAGCCTGTTGGTCAGGCACGGCCGATGGAATCTATTTGAGTTTATTGGTTTCGGATTTGGGATTTCCAATTTCCAAAACAATGGGCTAGTTTTCAGAATATCTCGTTTGAACAGTGTGAACGCGTCGGAGCTGTGGAAGATTCCATTGCCAGCAATTCTGAAATCACCAACTCAAGTATCAAACCCGTCTCACTGGTCCAATAAGATTCGGCGCATAGCATGTTGTCGCCCAATTTGAATCCATCACTTGTAGTTTCATTGGCTGTGACAAATCGGCTATGTGCACTGCGGTTGATGGTTGATTTTCCTACTCTTTTTTGTAAAATAATGACATGGGACCAAATGAAGCTTGCCACGCGAATTTTTATTTAATGGACGATTGATTTATGCCGGAGACGAAGACTATAAAAGGCCGCCTACTTGACGCAGCTCACAAGGACTGACAAAATATGACTGAAAAACTAAGCTCCATTCGCGCGATTACGTCACAGTCGTTGGTGAATCCAAGCGCGGGCGGCGGAGTCACGACACAAACTTTAATATAAAAAGTAAAATTATTTTTTTAATATTTCTTGATGAAATAAATTAATGAAAATTAATTCTAATAGTTTAAGTATAAATTATAAAAATTATGTGTTCACTTTTAAATAATATAATGGTCATATAATTTTGCTCAAATCATAAGTGATAAAATGTAATTTTTTTAAAATATTTATTCTTCCTATAAATTTTTAAGTATTTATAATAAAATATAATATCTTGCTTTCAAAAATTTTAAAAATTTTACCTTCATCTCCATAAAATTTTTAAAAAAATCCTATTTTGATCCCTCAGTACAGATGTTGGATCCGCCACTAACTCAGGGTCACAGGAGGAAACCATTATGATAATGTGAAAACGGAAAATGTCTATTTACAGGAGTTCTCCCAGACCCCACCACGGGATTAAAGTGTGGGGGAAGGAAGTTGCTGTTTGTTTCCAACTTTGTCGAAGAAAAAGAGTAAGCAAGAAAGAGAGAACAACGATGCTCATTTTGGGCAGAGACGGATAAGAATTTTTGTTAACAGGAGATAAAAGTAAAATTTATAAAATTTGAAATGAGTTAAAATAAAATTTCTTAAATTTTGAAAAGGTCGGAAGACTATATTTAATTATAAATGTAAAATAAAACTGCAAGTAGAATCTCTAAAACTTTAGAGGGCAGCCATTGCCCTGTCTCCGCAACTGAATCCTTGTGCATTGATGACTAGGCCCATCTAGTAGAGTTTAAATTTAATTTTTTTCTTATAAGTAAAAAAAAGATAGATTAGTTTTTAACTTTTTTACTTTTATAAGCAAAAATAAGTAAAACTTTAATTCTTTTGCATATAAGCTGAAAAAGTTTGAAAAAATCTATAGCCAGGGCCTAATTGATTATAAATTTAGAATGCTAAAACAAGGCAAATAGGCAAAGATTCATTGAGAAAGATATATACATATTTTCTTTCTTTATTTTGGTCCGAAAAAACCTAAATCAGAGCTTCTCATACAACCCCACCCAGAGATGTCAAAAACCATAAGAGGTTGAATTTCATTTGGAGACACATGTCATATTATTTTTTAATGTTTTAAGAACTAAGACACATTTGAGACACCCGTTATACCTGAGGGACACATATTCATCACTTAAATACACATAAAACACACTGTGTGTTTAAACAAAATAATTTGGTATCTAGTTGTAAAATAAAAATAGAGTTAATATATATTTAATTTAATGTTTAAACTATAGAATTCATATTTTTTTAATTTTTAACTAGTGTTACCTTTTAATTTTTTATTACTCTTTAAGTAAAATATTTAATATATATATATATATTGTATAAAAATATGTTTTGTCTTTTTTCATTTTATTTTAAACTTTGTGTAAAATCTAAAACTTTGTGAAAATCATTATATCGGTGTGTTCATGTCGCGTGCTTTTATCCAAATTTCTTAACCATATTTTCTCACTCTAGAGACTAAACACAAGTGCAAACACACTATGTGCATTTATTAACATAGATCGATCCCACTACCTTGTGCCTTGAAGCGAGAAAATAGAGTGTGCGATAATATAATATATAGCAATACTATTTCATCGGTCATCTATGCAACAAATAGTTTTTCTCGAGGGTTATTGCTCAGAGCAGGGCCGGCTCAATAGGTTAGGCAACTGAGGCCATTGCCTAAGGCCTCCAAAATTTTAAGGGCCCAATTTTTTAAAACATGTATATTATATATATAATATAATATAATTATTATATATTTTCTTTTGTAAAAGTCTAGATGAGGAGGGAAAAAAGGCCTAAAATAAAAAAATACATTAATTAACTTTAAAAACTGTGTAGTAAAAATAAATTTTAAAAACCAATTTAATGCAAAACTAAATTCTTATCTGATTATTACCTTTTCCAAAATAAGGTAGATGAAATGTTTCCATCCTAAATGGCTCTTTTTCTATGTAAAGCAATTTAGGAGTTGTAATTCTCTCTCTCTCTCTCTCTCTCTCTCACAACCCTGAAAAATCAACTTCATCGTTATCAAGTACAATATTTGTGGATTAGTATTGAGGTAATTTTTGTTTTACGTATCTTATTTTTTGTTTAGTATCTTTCTCTATTTTATTTAATTATTGTTAATAGCAAAAATGTATTGATCCAGTTATCACTTATTGATTGTCTTCTTATAGAAGTTATATCAAACTCAAGCTCTCATCTTTATCTGCAATTTTTATTGTCAATGGTAATAAATCAGGTTTCATTGTTCTGTACTTTCAATATTGTTTAAATTCTAATATTTTTTTGATTAGATAATTTTCTAAATTTTTTGATTAGATAATTTTTTAAATTGTACAGATTTTAAAATTAATGGAACACACAATCTGATCCAAACACTTTATTAGCCAAATATATATATATATATATATATATATATTCTTTGCGTGATTTCTGACGAAATCTTACCTTTAAGCTCTACCCCTATTCCTGCTGCCGTGGGGCTTAGCAGCTCGTGGCACAATATAGTCTTCCCTATTCGGTTTGACCTCTCCAAAAACAAAAGAAAATATAATAATAATACTTTGATAAAACACCACATCATGAGATGACATGAACATACATCAAAGGTGCCATACCCCTACCTTCACTGTCTCTGCTATACAAATACAGACATATACTCTGTGTGAGTTGTAAGTTACTATAATTTGTGATAAAGAGTTTGTTTTGTACTATAACTTGTAAATATGTCTACTAGAAAATATGAATTTAGATACGCAAAACTTAAAAAAAAAAAAAAGAATAGAAAATTTATTGAATCTCAAAAAGGAGCTTTGGATAGATTTGTTACTAACAATAATCAAAATATAACAAAAGATTTAAGTGAAAATTCCCTAAATGAACAGATAATTGATCCTAAAGAGCTAGAGGATAATGAAATTATTAACATAAAAGATAATAATAATAATAAAACAGATACTGTTGAAGAAAGTAACGAAAACTTTGAAGAACATCAAATTATAAATGAAAATAAATTAAATAATGACCATATTGCTCCAAATATTTATGATCCAAGTCAATGGAATAATATTGATACAAAATTAAGAGATCTATTAATAGAAAAAGGTCCAATCAGATATAATGATATAAATGTTCCTAAAGATGAACTATCTAGACATTTCTCCAATATATATTATACACGAAAATTACCTAATGGAGAGAAATATGATAGAAAATGGCTTGTGTATTCAAAAGATTTGGATAAAGTATTTTGTTTTTGTTGTAAATTATTTAATTCAAATTCTAGTACAAGTCAATTAGCTAACGAAGGAACCAAAGACTGGAAAAATCTTAGTGTGAAGCTTAAGAGTCATGAAACAACTAATGAACATATTACTAATATGAATAATTGGGTTGATTTAGAAATAAGATTATTAAAAAATAAAACAATTGATAAAGATATCCAAGAACATATTAATAGAGAAAAAGATCATTGGAAAAAAGTGTTATTAAGAATTATTGCTGTAGTAAAGAATCTTGGTAAAAATAATTTGGCATTTCGAAGAACAAATGAAAAGATTTATCAAGAAAATAATGGAAATTTTTTAAGTTTAATTGAAATGATTGGAGAATTTGATCCAATAATGCAAGAACATATTAGACGTATACAACATGATGGACTTCATAATCATTATCTTGGACATAATATACAAAATAAATTGATTAACTTATTAGCAAACGAAATTAAAAGTAAAATTATAAAAACAATTAAAGAAGCAAAATGCTATTCAATTTTACTTGATTGTACTTCGGATACAAGTCATCAAGAACAAATGTCTCTTGTACTACGATGCGTTAATGTTTCAACTAAGTCCCATAAAAATAGAAGAATATTTCATAGAATTTTTAAAAGTGAATGATACCACTGGGAAGGGACTTTTTAATACAATTATAGATGCATTAAAAAATTTTAAACTTGATATTAATGATGCACGTGGACAAGGATATGATAATGGATCTAATATAAAAGGAAAACACCAAGGAGTACAGAAAAGAATACTTGATATAAATCCCAAAGCATTTTACACACCATGTGGTTGTCATAATCTAAATTTAGTCATTTGTGATATGGTTAATTCTTGTCTTAAAGCTATATCTTTTTTTTGGAGTGGTACAACGTATATATTCATTATTTTCTTCTTCTACAAAGCGTTGAAAAATTTTACAAGATAATATCCCAAGTTTAACTCTTAAATCCTTATCCCAAACACGTTGGGAGAGTCATGTTGAAAGTGTCAAAGCAATAAAATTTCAAACTCCTGAAATAAGAGATGCTTTGTTATTGTTAGCCAAAACAAGTGATGATCCTAAAATAAAAAGTGAAGCTAATTGTTTGGCAACATATGAACTAGAAAATTTTGAGTTCTTATTAGGTATGACTACTTGGTATGATATATTATTTGTTGTAAACTCTGTTAGTAAATATTTACAATCAAAAGACATGCGTATTGATGTTGCAATAGACCAATTAAAAGGTCTTATTTCATTTTTTAAGAAATATAGAGAAAATGGATTTACATCAACTATGATTTCATCAAAAGAAATTGCTACTCAAATAGAAATAGAACCTGTATTTCATGAAAAACGTATTATTCGTAAGAAAAAACAATTTGACGAAAATATTAACGATGAAACATCACAATCTGTTGAAGAATCTTTTAGGATTGAATATTTTTTATACATAGTAGATCAGGCGATTTCTTCAATTCAAAGTAGGTTTGAACAATTTCAAATATATGACAATATTTTTGGTTTTTTGTTTAATTTTAAGAAATTAAAATTACTAGAGGATGATTGTTTGAAAAAATATTGTCTTAATCTCGAATGTAACCTAAAACATGACATTTTTTTTTATATTGATGGTTTAGATTTATTTTCGGAATTGAAAGTTTTAAAAGAAATTTTACAAATAGAAGAAAGCACTCCAATTGACGTATTAAATTATATAAAAAGATGAGATTCCTTTCCGAATACATTTATTGCTTATAGGATATTATTGACTATACCAGTAACAGTTGCTTCTGCAAAAAGAAGTTTTTCAAAGTTAAAATTAATAAAGTCCTATTTAAGATCGACTATGTCACAAGAAAGATTAACTGGATTAGCAATACTGTCAATTGAAAAGAATATATTAATAAATCTCGAATATAAAGATTCAATTAATAAATTTGCATCTTAAAAGGCAAGAAAAATAAATTTTAAATAATAATTTATTCATGATATTAAAAATTTAAAAGGCCTCATTTAAATGTTTCGCCTTAGGCCCCCGATGATGTTGAGCCGGCCCTGGCTCAGAGTTGTTATCTAATTGTTTAGTTCATTTGATTTTGTCTTTATTGTGCAACCATATGATGGTACAAAGTGAAATAGCCTATTTGTATATCTATTTCATGTATCAAAAAAAAAAAATGGGGGTACAAAGTGGCTGCTCAACCATTTTATAGACAATGCAATGATAGTTGCAGTTTTTCAATCGTTATTGATCTCTGCAAGTTCAGGTCTAGTGATAACATTTAAATTACTGTAACATCAGTAATGTCCGTCAGCCACATACTTGTTAATAGAGATTGTAGAGACATTACGCACGCGAGAGTGCTAAAAAACTACCCTAATTTGCCATAAATACAATCGGATTTTAATCTTTAGATCACTTATAGATTTCCTCTTGTTGCTTAAACTGACATCACATGGACAAATTTTCATCTTCAACCAAGTACATCATGGAAAATTAATTATAAAATTACTCAAGGATACCCACTAGCAGAGCTCCATTCTAGTTTTCTGGCTCACTCGTTTGTAGGGTTCCAAGTGTTTTTGCCTTTGAAGACAATATTCGAAAGCACATTGGACCAGTGGCCCTGGTTTCGAGCCAGGTTATTTGGGAAGCTTCAGTCTATAAGGATATTGGGCCAAGTTCTATTGGCAACGTAGCCTTTGCATCCACCTTCATAACTTCACTTTAAACACTGTACGGACCCTTGTTCCTTGAGCATTCTTATTATTTCCTCCGAAGTTGGGTCATGAGGACCACATCTTGTTTCATATTTATGGAAACATTTCCTCCAAAGTTAGGTCGAGAGGACCACATCTTTTTTCACATTCATGGAAACAGGGATGGCAACGGCTCTGGTTCGGGATGGCTTAAGTTAAACATATTCCGTCGCTAGTAGAAAAACTCTCCCTCACATCCCGCTCTAAACTCGTGACATGTTAAACATTTTCACTTCATTTCGGTTTTGCTTAAGTTAATCAGGGTTCTGGTTGAAACAGGTTAAACGCGCATAAAATTTTAAAATAAAAATAATTCTCTAATAATAAGAAGTAATATAAAAACTCTAAACATTTACTTATAGATAAAAAGATCACTACTAAAAAAAGCACTTTTTGCCTTGGAAGTTTTTTCCACGGCTCAATTGCTGTGGCAAAAAACTTCATTTGCGATGGCAAGACGGCCGTGGCAAAAATCTGAGGCAAATAGTTATTTATCATGGCAATTTGCGACAAGGAGAAGAATGGTGGCATAAAGTAGTTTTTGCCTCGAGTAATTGCCACGGCAAGTTTACTAACGCAAAAAAATTAATTTATCGACGAGATTGGCCACGGCAAAACGTAACGTGGCAAAAAAATTTAATCAAAACAACGTTGTTTTGATTTTGGTGGGTCTTTAAACTTTCATGTTCTTCTTCCATCGCAAACCCTAGCCGTTTCCCCATTTTCCCCCTTCTTCTCTTCTCCCACTCCCTCTCTTTGACCAACGACCCTGGAATTAGGACGTCCGCCGCACCACCGCCACACCACACATTTCTTCTACGCTGTGCTACCGCCCAGCTCCTCCACCGCCGCCCAGCAACTGTCGCCAGCTCCTCCTCTGCTGCCTAGCTCTTCCTCCGCTGCCTTGCAACTGCCGACAGCTCCTCCTCCGCTGCCCTACAACTGCTGTCAGCTCCTCCTCCATTGCCCTGCCTTGCAAAATTCGGTGAAATCTAGAACCCTTCAAGGGCATCTATAACCTGTTTATGAAATTTGACTATCTATATACATACTATTAGTGTTGGCCCAAAAGGCGACCCAAGAGGGGGGTGAATTGGGTTTTTTGAAGATCAATACTAGTTAAGATTAATTAAAATTAATTTAAGTAATGTAATAGTGATCAAACTATATGTGATGCAATTTAATCAGTAGAAATAAAGAAAACAGAGCAATAGAAGGGAGACACAGATTTACCGAGGTTCAACCACAAATCGTGGTCTACGTCCTCACCCCAAGACCTCCTTGAAGTCTTCTTCTACTATGTAATCACCTATTACAAATGGGCTATTGATTGACAAAGTGCTTAGCTCACTATACACAAGAACTCCTCACCGAGCTGTTCAATCTCCAAGTGGTTTTGTCCAAGCTCCACTCAAACTTCCAAGAGGTTTGCTTTCACAAGAGAACTCTCAAGCTCTCAATTACAAGTGTATAAAAGTATACAAGTAACTAACACACTCTCTAGTAAGAGCAGATTTTACAATCAAAGTTCATAGATGAAGACAGGAAGAATATTCAGGGTTTTTCAGTGAATCAGTCAGTTTGATTTTGTTTTTGTCTTCAATCACTTGTATAAATACAACTGGAAGCTTATATATATAAACCCATGTATTGATTCCATCCGTTAAAAGTTGTTGGGTATCATTAATGCACGTCCAATCCGTTATAATGTTAAGAAAAATAGCCGTTATATCCAAGGAGTCGGCTCCAGTTTTGTGGAGTCGACACTTTCTGCTTCTGCATTTACTAAATGTTGTTCACTGACTTTATGAGTCCGCTTTTCATATCAATGAGGCGACTCCTTGTTCATTCTATCTTCAAATCTTCGGCTTCTGCTGTCATGAGGCGACTCTTCATCTTCAAGAGTTCACTCTTTGTTCATTCGATCTTCAGCATTTTACTTCTGTTGTCATGAGGCAGCTCTTCATCTTCATGTGTCCGCTCATTGATCATGTCATCTTCAAGCCTTTGCGTCTATCTCCATGAGGCGAATCTTTATTTCAATGAGTCCACTTTTTGTCTATTTGATCTCCAGGCTTTTTGATTCTATGATCAAGAGGCGACACTTCATTTCTCATGAGTCCACTCATTGTTCATTTTGTCTTCAGGCCTTTTGCTTCTATAATCAAGAGGCGACTTCTCATTTTCATGAGTCCTCTCATTGTCCAAAAATCAGTTTTCTGACTTCTAATGATCTAGTTCATCTCAGCACTGATATAAGATCTTCAAGGAGTATTTCTTTGGGGTATGATGATCAATCAAATCTCTTTAACTCATCAGAGTTAATTTCTATTCAATTTGGATTGAATCAATCATTGGATATTGATCTTCTCTTGCCTCTCAAACTGTCAAAGCTGCATTCGATCAATGTTCATCTTTTTTTCTTCATTTGCAAAGCTTTCTTCTTTCATTGTAGAACACTATCTTTCAATGCCAAGTTTCCTCAATTATGTAGAGCTTCACAATGCTTCAATGCCGAGTTCTTCTCTTTGCTAGAAATTCTTCTTTCTTCTTCAAAATCATGTCAATGAGACTTTTGCAGGCTTGATGAAATCTCTTCATACATCTAGTCTTCATTTATTCTTTATATTGTAGAAAAATTCTTCACTTGAATTCCAGGTAGAGATCAGACAATCATTGTGAGTCATCTTCTCAGTAACTTCAATCACATTATCTTGAATTGGTCTTTACATTCTTGATTAAGTATTCTCTTGAGCATTTTCAATCTATTCAACAATCAATTCCTCTTCTACTGATCTTTGCACTTCTTCAACTAATCTTTGCATATTCTGATAAAGTCTTCAGTCTATCTTGAGTGCAAATCAATCTTCATTGAATCTATGCATACTTGATAGAAGCTTCATTTGAACACCTTCAATCTCTTTGAATATAGAACATTTGTTTGAAGTAGAGATAGACATCACTCCTCTGTTTGGTTCATTGCATAGCTCTTGAATTTGTTGTGCATTCTCTTTGACATGCATTAGACTTAAAATCGAACTTTAAGTCTAAATTATGAATTTTGTTAATTTGCACACTAAGTAAAATCATTAGTAAAATAACACAAGATTTAGTTATCATCAAAATCAACATGGGAATCAACCTTGAGTCAACAAGGGTCAACTTTGAGTCAACAATCTCTCCCTTTTTGATGATGACAAAACCTTTGCAAAATAAGTTCATATAAGAATAAATGAAATGAACAAAGTTAAATATCATACCAGTAAAGAAACTCCCCATTTGTTTCGTAATTAAGCAAATGATGCTTAGAGAATAAAAATATTTCAAAAACAATTTTCAGGGAGTTTTTGTCAGTGAAATCAAAGACATTTTGAGAGAAATGATTCATGTTACTCCCCTGAGAACATGCTCTATATATGTCAAAAAGTACTCATTTCATTTCATTTTCATTTAATGCCAATACAATAAACAATTCATGTTTATTCTAGTAAATTTCATTTCTTGTCCAATTCGGGTTCCCCAATTTTGAATAAATACTTCTCCCTTATAATTTAAACAGATTCTTCTTGTCAATATTTCTCTAATTCTAAGTAATGTTTAACTCATTTTCCAATAAACATGCATTGTACAATTTTGCAATACAATTTTCATTTTAAAATTTTTCTCCCCCTTTTTGTCAATTCATCAAAAAAGAAATAGAATGATAATGATACCAATTGAGTGAGAATGATAGACAGGTACAATAGCAAAAAAATATTAAAAACAGAATAGATTGTGTAATACCCGCTATATTTTTTTTTTCCTTGACTGCATTAACCATAACGGGAGGGTTTAGAACACAACCATAGAGACATAAGTCATAGCGAAACCTTTTCAAGCCCAAACCCGTCTGATTTATGAAACCCGATTCCTCGAAGTTAGAATTCGAACCTCGTTACCCGACAATTCACGTTAGCTAGCACCCTAACTTAAAGTTGAGTTTTCTCTCTCGTCTTTCGTTAGATTTCGACGAATTATATGCCTAAAATTATCACCTTTTTGAGCCCGACGCCTCGGTAATCTCATAAATCCTTTTTGTAAAGTGTCAATTTCTCGAAAAAGCCCCGAACGCCGCTGTACCTGGAAATTCGCACCCGAATTTCTTGAAACTTTGTATGGAGTTATCTCTCTCACCCGACGACGGAATTGTACGAAATTCGAGTCTAAATCGATTAATTTTTCGAGAGCCTTCTATTTACAGTCTCGGATTGCGTATCCGACGAGAAATGAAATCCTTAACTTCAATTGCTTTAATCTAGGGACTTTCTTTCGTAATTGCAAAATTACCCGCCCCGCCAACTTGCTTGGCCGGGCACTTTATCTATATTATGTATAGTATATATATGCATCATTATAAGCATGCTTGCATAATGTAGCTGGTCACACTATACCTTATATAATAATAATACACTAAGTTACACTGTACCTTATATAATAATACACTAAGGTTGATTTTCAAAACGCACAACCTAGACAATAGTTTAAGCTATATTGTAAAGCATTTGTTATGCAATTCAGGACATGATTCCTCACTCAACCAATAGGAATAGAAGGAATGAAGAATGATGAAGGAATCACATACGGGAATTGCGGAGGACCGAGGGAATTGTAGAGAAAGAGAGAGAGGGGTCACTCCCATCACCACCACAGCCCTATAAATACATACGCACCCCTCCTTCATGGGTGACACAAGAAGAAGCAATTGTGTGAGTTTTAGAGAGAAACCGAGAGAGAGAGAGAGAGAAAGAGAGCGGGGAAGAGGGAGCTCGAGATTGTGACATTCAAAAACCAGGTAAGGAACTCACCTTCTCCACCCTCTAAGCCTTCTAAACCCAGCACAACCCGCCCCATAAACCCACTGCCTGAGCTGAGAGTCTAGAGAGAGAAAAAGATCGAAAAATTGCACCACCCAACCCACAGCAGCAACACCAGGGATTGAGGGTTGCCACAGGAGCTCTGGGCTTCTCAGGGACCCCTCTGGGTGTCCTAGGGAGGCCCAAGGCCTCTGTGCATGCTCCGGAAACTTCATGGAAGGCCAAACTCGCCAGAAAAGCTTCTGCCGACCGTAACTCTGGCTACCAGCCACCAAATCTGACGAGGCCAGTTGGGTCCTCTTTGTTTCGACGTTCCGAACAACTTTCATGAAGAACACTTTTCCAGAAAATGACGGGAAGGGCTTGAAAAACCCAGTTGCAGGTCTGGAACCTGGGGTTCCGCCGTGTAACTAGGCTGTTCGGCCAAAAACCGGCCACCCCCGACCACCCTCTGCTGACCTCTGGCCATGAGTGTGAAGCCCAGGTCCTTGTCTACCTATGGGTTGTACATGCATGGCCAGGAAGTGTCGTGCATGGCCGAAAACAGGGCGAGAAGCATCACCAGTCGCGGTGGAGGAAGGAGGAGGCTATGCCTCCCTACCCCACGCACGTCTGGTGGAGCGTGAGGGCGCGTCCCAACTCCGATGACCACAAAATTTTGATGGATTGGTCCCAGAGACCATATAAACCTACCCTAAATTTTTCAAAATTTTCTGATAATTCTACGATTTTCTGTGAATTTATTACTCTGTTTGGACACAGAAAATCGTAGAAAATAAACTATAATTGGGAAAAATATGAAAATTTACCAGAGGACCTATAAAATCATGAGAAACCTAAATATGGGAGAGTGCGATGTCAATAGGCCCCTGGTAATTTTTGAAATTTCGCCTTAGGCCCAGCACCGGGGAATTTTTTTTTTCTGGACGAGAGGCGAGGAGAATTTCAAAGAATTCGTCCTACCAAACCACCCCCTACTAACAACCTTAATCTTACTGATTCTGTAATTATTCAAGACTTCAATTAACCATCACTAATTTATAAGGATTTTTAGAAAATCTTGGATAATCTTACAAGCTCACATTTTCTCCCTTCACAGACAGTACGTGAAGCGAATACTTATTTCTCACCAGGACTATTACCCGAGGTAGGAATCTATGCATTTTCTTAAGATTCATGCTTACATTTTTCCTCTATCAAATAACTTGTATATTGATATGCTTTATGTTTACTGTCCAATTAGCTTTCTGTCTTAAAAGCCTTTTACTCATTTACTTCAAAATATGGCATTCTTGTTTGTATGACTGCATCACTGAAGAGGTATAAGGCTGGTATAACCAGAAAGAAAAGACCCCAAGATGTATATCATGGGTGTACTGAACTGGCTTGATACTGGGGACTATCATGGGTCGGTATCACTAGCTTGATATCGGGTTAGATGTTCATGGGTGGGCCCCACTGGACTTGATGATGGAGGATGAATCATGGGTGGACCTCATTGGCTTGAATTGGCCCGGGCAGGACATACCTGCAAGGATCTTGATATTGATGAAAAGAAAAAGAAATTACAAGGGTCATATGCATGTCATAACATTCTTTTACTGCATTACCTTTTATCATGTACCTTATAGAAATCTTAGATCTCCTACTAGGCTTTGCCGCTCATTCCTATCTTATGGGATATTTTCAGGGATAGAGACACCTAACTGAGTTCTGAGGAAATGAGCATACAAGATCAAGCCCCCCTGTTATCTTTTGTCTTTTAATTCTTGAGTTAGTTTATGCTGGACTGTAATATTATGAGACTTACGCTGCTTTTACGACTTTGATGTAATATTTATGGATTATCTTTGACATATTCACATTTACATGGTTGTGTTGTAATCATAAACCTAATTCTTTACTTTCAAACCCAACCTTAAACCCTTCACTGTCGCGACTCAGTGAGTGCGGAGTCGGGTCGTGACAGATTGTATAAACAAGGAATGAATCGAACAAGCAAGTTATCAGGGCAATCACATTTGATATAAGAATAAAATGATATTTCATTGATTAAACCATTGAAATTACAAAAGATGAGATTACAGTTACCATGTTCACAAGAATTATGCAACAGTTAGTTAAAGCAAAAGAGATGTTATAACATGAGGAAAACAGATGTGAGGTGGTAAGAGGAAATATGAGGTGAGAAGATGTAATAGAGGTAAGGATAAATAGGATAAGGAGAGGAGGGTTTAGTGAGCTTCAGATTTAGTGGCCGAAGAGTCCTTTTCCCTAGTTTCTTCCCTTTCTTGTGTTTCCTCATTGTCTTCTTTATTAACTTCTTCCTCTTCTTCTTCTTCTACCACTTTTCCTCTGGCATTTCTTAATAATTGTACCTCCTTTTTAAGTTCTCGCATCTTTCTTTCGAAAATCATCATCCTTGTATTTCCAATATCTGCCTTGTGATGCAATTTGTCTAGAGATTCCATAACTTGAGTCACAAAAGAATTCAAATTTCCTGTACTTTCTCGTAATTCAGAACTCAATAATCTTCTTGTGATTCTTTGCCTCGAGGTGCTCCCAGATGGAGCTTTTCCTTTTGAAGTACTTTCCCTTTCTGTTTTGTTTGAAGTCCATTTGTTATTCTTGGGAACATACCTCATTCTCTTTAGTGTTCTCTCATTGTACTCATCACTAATGGCTTTGGAGATTATCTTCTTCTCATTTTTCATATCAATATCAAAATATTTAGAAACCTTTGTCAAGAAAATTCTATATGGCAAAGTGATTTTGGAGATTGTAGCCTTATATATATGATCCAAGATAAACAGAGGCAAATCGATTCTTGAATCAGTTATATACGCTCATAGGAAGAACAACTCATTTTCCGAAACATAATCATATTTCCTAGTTTTGGGAGTAAATATGGTGCAGGTAAAGTGATGAACAAGCCTTAATTCAAGAGGTAGATCAGTGGCAAGGGGCTGTACATTTTCATCTATGTCTTTTCCATATAAAGCTTTCAATTGGTCTTTTCTAGAGACACCATCTCTATAAACTTCTCCACCAATTCTGATTCCAAGAATGTGTCTAATCACTTCTCTATCCAAATTAATGGTAATTCCTTTAACATAACTTTTGATAGACACTTTTACAGATTCTCTTTCAGCATTTGAATAGAAATGAGTGCACTTCCCTTTGTCTTTGCTAGACCCTCCTTTGGATTTTCCCTTTGGCTCTATTAAAGTAGGAGCTGGTACTACTACTAGGGCTTTGGACATCTTTTTCGGTTTTGAGGTTTTGGGAGCCATTGCAGGAGAAAGGAAGGTTGAGTGAGAATAGAAAGTAGATCGATTAGGGTTTATAAAGAGATTGAGATGAAGATTTGCGATGGTTGAGAATGATGGTTGGGTTTTGGTGCGAACAGGGGAGCAGGAGAGAAAAAGAGTGAGAGTGAATGAGTGAGAGGGAAATTTCAAATGTTTGTTAAGTGGGCTTCGTCAAAGTAAATAGGCCCGAAGCATGAGGCGACTCATGAACTAAATGAGCCGACACATGCCTTGTTAATGAAATGATTTAAGTCCACTGTCGTGATGAGCCGACTCTATGAAATAAATTGTCGACTCTTTCACCCAGACTGAGCATGTGAATCATAAGGATTTCATAAAATGATATTTTTCAAGTTTTGAGATAAAGATTGTCTTAATATGATCATGTAATGCATCAGGAATCCAAGAAAAGCATTTCATATGAATGATAAACACATTTAAACATTCAAAACACAAATTTCACTTAATTTAAACACAATTTAAGATAAAGGATCACTCATCCCTAATTCTCTTCTAATCATACAAAAACGATCTTCACTTAAAGGTTTAGTAAAGATATCAGCTAATTGCATATCAGTGCACACAAAGTCAAGTTCTATATCACCTTTTTGTACATGATCACGTATAAAGTGATATCTGATTTCAATATGTTTTGTGCGAAAGTGTTGAATAGGATTTTTAGTCAAGTTTATTGCACTAGTATTATCACATTTAATAGGAAAATGATCAAACAAGATTCCATAATCTTCCAATTGCTGTTTAATCCACAATACTTGTGCACAACAACTCCCAGTTGCTACATATTTAGCCTCAGTTGTGGCTTTGCATCTTCCATGCCAAACTTTTTTATTAAGTCCTTGATGCAGTTGGCTTGGTTGATAAAGATGTCTTCCTTTGATTGCTTGATTTGAAGTTCGAGAAAATAGTTGAGCTCTCATATCATACTCATCTCGAATTCTCCCTGCATGCACTTAGCAAATTCTTCGCAAAGCGATTCATTAGTAGCACCGAATATAATATCGTCTACATAAATTTGTACTACAAGCATATCACTGTTTTTTATTTTAATAAAAAGAGTTGTATCTATTTTTCCTCTAGAAAAACCTTTTTCAATCAAAAACTTACTTAATCTTTCATACCAAGCTCTTGGGGCTTGCTTCAAACCATACAATACTTTTGTGAATTTGAAAACATAGTTAGGAAGTTTTGGATCTTCAAAACCAGGTGGTTGTTCAACGAAAACTTCTTCAGTGATAAAACCATTTAGAAATGCACTTTTCACATCCATTTGATACAATTTAAAATATTTAAAATAAGCAAAAGCAAGTAATAATCTAATGGCTTCTAGTCTAGCTACAGGAGCAAAGGTTTCATCAAAATCAATGCCTTCCTCTTGACTATAACCTTGAGCAACAAGTCTTGTCTTGTTCCTCACTACAATTCCAGATTCATCCATTTTGTTTCTAAATACCCATTTAGTTCCAATAACTGGATGATCATTAGGTCTAGGAACAAGGTGCCATACCTCATTCCTTTCAAATTGGTTCAATTCCTCTTGCATTGCATTTATCCAAAATTCATCATGTTCAGCATCATTAAAACACTTAGGCTCTATTTGAGATAAGAATGCAAGATGATTACATATAGTTTTTATAGAGTATCGAGTTCTTACACCTTGTGAAGGATCACCTAGGATTTGTTCTGTAGGATGGTTATGCACAAACTTCCACTCCTTAGGTAGTCCTTCATTAATTTCTTGTTGGCTGGTAGGAACTCCTTGTAATTCTCTTTCGTTTTGTCGTTCCTCATTTGAGCTTGGTTGGATGTCCATCTTTTCTAATTCAAGTTCTAGCTCATCTGCATCATCACTTTTAACATTCTTCGAAGAAGAGTTAAGTTCATCAACAGTAATGTGGACTGATTCTTCAACCACTAGAGTCCTCTTATTAAAGACTCTATAAGCCTTGCTATGTGTTGAATAGCCAAGAAATATACCCTCGTCGGATTTAGCATCAAATTTGCTAATGTTGTCTTTATTGTTATTTAATACAAAGCATTTACATACAAAAGTTTTAAAGTATGAGACATTTGGTTTCTTTTCTTTCCAAAGTTCATAAGGAGTTTTGTTAAAAAACTTTCTAAATAAAATTCAATTTAAAACATAATAAGCTGTGTTAATAGCTTCAGCCCAAAAGTATTTTGGTAAACCATTTTCACAAAGCATTGTTCTAGCCATTTCTTCTAAAACTCTGTTTTTCCTCTCAACAACCCCATTTTGTTGAGGTGTTCTAGGAGCTGAGAAATTGTGATCAAAACCATTTTCATCACAAAATATTTCAAAAGGTTTACAATCAAATTCCCCTCCAGGATCAGTCCTAATAGAAGTAATTGAAATTCTTTTTTCATTTTGGACTTCTTTGATAAAATTTTGTGAAGAAAACAATTGTCTCATCCTTATGAGCTAAAAAGAAAGTTCATGTAAATCTAGAATAGTCATCAACAATAACAAGTGCATATTGTTTACCACCAAGACTTAAAGTCCTAGTAGGTTCAAATAAATTCATATGCAATAGTTGTAATGGCCTAACGGTAGTAAGCATATTTAAGGATTTGAAAGAAATTCGAATTTGTTTTCCTAATTGACAGGTATCACAAACTCTATCTTTTTCAAATTTTATTTTTGGAAGACCTTTGACCAAATCATTTTTAGAAATCTTTGAAAGTCTACTCATACTAATGTGACCAAGTCTTCTATGCCACAACCAACTTTTATCACTATTCATAGCAGCAAGACATTCCATTTTGCATAAAGATAAATCATTAAGATTGAAACATAAATATTGCCTTCTCTATGTCCAGTGAGAATTGTCTTGTTATTATTAATGTCAATTACATCACATTTAGAGGATTCAAATACAACCTTACATCCTTTGTCACAAAGTTGACTAATGCTAAAAATATTGTGTTTGAGTTCCTTAACAAGTAATACATTTTCGATAAAGGTAGAGGAATTCTTACCAATACTACCCATACCGATGATCTTCCCTTTGCTATTGTCACCAAATGTGACAAGACCTTCATCCTTTGGTGAGAGAGAAGTGAATTGAGCTTCATCTCCCGTCATATGCCTTGAGCATCCACTATCCAAGTACCAATGATCTTTCTTGGATTTGGCTTGAAGATAAACCTCACTATTATCTTTATGAGTAATGAGACATAGGTTAGCCACTTCCTGTGGTTCAGTTTCTTCTTTAGAGCTTGATTCTTCATCATCACTCCATGTCATAGCTATCATAGCCTTTTTCCCTTAATATTTCTTTCCTCTCTTTCTGAGCAGAGGACACTCTGCTTTTACATGGCTAGGCTTCTTGCATTCATAACATGTTATGTTGGAGTCCTTGCTAGGTTCTCCTTTGGCTTCATACTTCTTTCCACCTCTCCATTTCTTCTTTATGAATTTCTTAAATTTTCGAGTGATGAGAGCAATTTCATCTTCATTTTTATCACTTTCAAATTCATCACCTTGATAGGTGGATTAGAATGCAACTACCCTTTTTTTCTTTTCTTCATCCTCTTGGGCATGTTGTTTTTGTGTGAGCTCATATGTCATTAGAGAGCCCAAGAGTTCTTCTAGTGGTAGAGTGTTGAGGTCCTTTGCTTCTTAGATTGCTATGACTTTAGCTTCCCAAGCTTTTGGCAATAACCTTAGCATCTTTCTCACTTGCTCATTGTTAGGATACACCTTTCCAAGAGATTTTAAACTATTAATAATATCGGTGAACCTAGTGAACATTTCAATGATGGATTCTTCGGGTTTCATTTTGAACAATTCATAGTTATGTACCAATATATTGATTTTAGATT
This sequence comes from Euryodendron excelsum, assembly GCA_033060915.1. Lineage (NCBI taxonomy): Eukaryota > Viridiplantae > Streptophyta > Magnoliopsida > Ericales > Pentaphylacaceae > Euryodendron > Euryodendron excelsum. The sequence continues at coordinate 15,460,023 of CM065380.1, read as the reverse complement.
TTTTAACTTGATTGGTACCTTCATGTATGACTTCTAATCTATCTCATATTTCCTTAGCTGATTCACAAGTGGAAATACGATTAAATTCATTGGGATTAAGTGCACAATATAGAATATTCATAACTTTAGCATTTGATTGTAGCATTTTCAGATTATTTTCATCCCATTCAGATTCTGGTTTAGGGACAACTATTTGTTCTATTCTGGAAGTAGGAGTTTTAGGACCATTTACAATAAGTTTCCATAGTTCATAATCTATCGATTGAATGTAGATTCTCATTCTATTTTTTTAATAATTGTAATTGGTGCCATTGAACATAGGTGGTCTATTTTTGGATTGACCCTCACCAAGAGAGCTTCCGAAATTGGTTGCCATGGATCTATTTCTAGGATGTTAAGCCTTAAAAATAGGAATATAGGCTCTGATACCATTGTTGGCCTAAAAGGCAACCCAATAGGGGGGTGAATTAGGTTTTTCGAAGATTAATACTAGTTAAGATTAATTAAAATTAATCTAAGCAATGTAATAGTGATCAAACTATATGTGATGCAATGTAATCAGTAGAAATAAAGAAAACAGAGCAATAGAAGGGAGACACAGATTTACCGAGGTTCAACCACAAATCGTGGTCTACGTCCTCACCCCAAGACCTCGTTAAAGTCTTCTTCCACTATGTAATCACCTATTACACATGCACTACTGATTGACAAAATGCTCAGCTCACCATACACAAGAACTCCTCACCGAGCTCTTCAATCTCAAAGTAGTTTTGTCCAAGCTCCATTAAAACTTCCAAGAGTTTTGTTTTCATGAGAGAACTCTCAAACTCTCAATTACAAGTGTATAAAAGTATACAAGTAACTAACACACTCTCTAGCAAGAGTAGATTTTACAATCAAATCTCACAGATAAAGACAGGAAGAATATTCAGGGTTGTTCAGTGAATCAATCAGTTTGATTTTGTTTTTGTCTTCAATCACTTGTATAAATACAGCTGGAAGCTTATATATATAAACCCTTGTAGTGATTTCATCCGTTAGAGGTTGTTGGGTATCATTAATGCACGTCTAGTCCGTTATAACGTTAAGAAAAATAGTCGTTATATCCAAGGAGTCGGCTCCAGGTTTGTGGAGTCGACACTTTCTGCTTCTGCATTTACCAGATGTCATTCACTAACTTCATGAGTTCGCTCTTCATATCAATGGGGCGACTCCTTGTTCATTCTGTCTTCACATCTTCGGCTTCTGCTATCATGGGGCAACTCTTCATCTTCAGGAGTCTGCTCTTTGTTCATTCAATCTTCAGCCTTTTACTTCTGTTGTTATGAGGCGGCTCTTCGTCTTCATGTGTTCGCTCATTGATCGTGTCATCTTCAAGCCTTTGCGTTTATCTCCATGAGGTGAATCTTTATTTCAATGAGTCCATCTCAGCACTGATATAAGATCTTCAAGGAGTATTTCTTTGGGGTATGATGATCAATCAAATCTCTTTAACTCATCAGAGTTAACTTCTATTCAATTTGGATTGAATCAATCATTGGATATTGATCTTCTCTTGACTCTCAAACTGTCAAAGCTTCATTCGAACAATGTTCATCTTTTCTTCTTCATTTACAAAGCTTTCTTCTTTCATTGTAGAACACTATCTTTCAATGCCAAGCTTCCTCAATTATGTAGAGCTTCACAATGCTTCAATGCCGAGTTCTTCTCTTTGCTAGAAATTCTTTTTTCTTCTTTAAAATCATGTCAATGAGACTTTTGCAGGCTTGATGAAATCTCTTCATACATCTAGTCTTCATTTATTCTTTATATTGTAGAAGAATTCTTCACTTAGATTCCAGCTAGAGATTAGACAATCATTGTGAGTCATCTTCTCAGTAACTTCAATCACATTATCTTGAATTGGTCTTTGCATTCTTGATTAAGTATTCTCTTGAGCATTTTCAATCTCTTCAACAATCAATTTCTCTTTAACTAATCTTTGCACTTCTTCAACTAATCTTTGCATATTCTGATGAAGTCTTCAATCTATCTTGAGTGCAAATCAATCTTCATTGAATCTATGCATACTTGATAAAAGCTTCATTTGAACACCTTTAATCTCTTCGAATGTAGAACATTTGTTTGAAGTAGAGATATACATCACTCCTTTGTTTGGTTCACTGCATAGCTCTTGAATTTGTTGTGCATTCTCTTTGACATGCATTAGACTTAAGATTGAACTTTAAGTCTAAATTATGAATTTTGTTAATCTGCACACTAATTAGAGTCATTAGTAAAATAACACAAGGTTTAGTTATCATCAAAATCAATATGGGAATCAACCTTGAGTCAATAAGGGTCAACTTTGAGCCAACAATTAGGATTGATGTAAAATGTATTGAATAAAATGAAAAATGTTAATCAAATAAATCATCTGTAATAATGAAATTAGATATTGTTGCTAATCAAACAGGTTTCAGTAATTGCTCTTGTTTTCTTATTGTGATTTGTGACATTCTTCTTGGTGGTTTTTTTTTGCCAATCCAGTAGAGTGTAGCCCCTTTGATGACTGATTGTTTAATTTGATGAATCTGCTTCTTGTTGGTTAGAGTTTTGTAATTTATAAATCTTATGTAGAAGAGGCCCCGTAGTTTGCTTGATCTGCTCCTTCAATTAATCTTTTTGATCTTTTCTTTCTTTTTTTCTTTTTTTAAGTTCCTTGATCTTTTCTTCGGTAATTGAAACTCTTTGGTTTATATTTTGAAGTACTTATGTACAAGGTTTTTGTGATCTATTATTAAGCTAGCCTGCATTAGATATGCTCTATTACTGGCCTATGTGATAATTGGTATGCCCTTAATGGTGCATTTTTATCACATATTTCGCCTTCATAAATTAGTATCCAATTGGGTTAGGAAATTTTTTGCTGGTAAACCTGTAGTAATAAAGGATTGTCAGAAATATTGCTATCAAGATTATGTTTCTGGGATATTTTGCAATGCTCGATCATATTTAGCCAAACACAATTTTAATTTTGTTTAGTATTGTGTTTAGGATGCTTTAAATTGTTGTTGTTGTTGTTTTTTTTTTTTTTTTTTTTGTGCTTTTGTTTTTTTGTTGGCTTTTTTTACTGAATTTATGGATCTAACTAATGTCTCTCGTTTCTTGCAGATTTTCTACTTAGTCAGATTTGCGTTTTTTTGCTTGGCGTCACTTCTAAGCTTGTGGGTTCTTCAGGTTAGCACAGAAAAACTGAAGATTAAATATTGATTGTTGTGATTACTCTTTTCTTTCAAATGTTAGTGATGAAAGAAAATTCATGTCGGTGTTGATCATATTTTGTTTGGGCAAATAATTTGGAAATGAACCCATGTATATGGAGTTGATGAAAAATGGATATAAATGGCCAAATTGGTTGGGATTAGAGGGGATGATGGCATGCTTTAACCAATATGATAAGATTGGCTTCCTACCATACAGGTTGGTTGATTTACAAGATCCCAAAAAGTCTAAAACCTACAAACACTATATTTGGATCTTGATTTGGGCAAAAGAAAGAAAAATGAAATAAAATTTTTATGCGTTTAGTATTTTATGGACAATCAAACAAAACAAAAATGAATTTTTTTAGCAAATAGTAGTTAATTTCTTTTTAGCAAAAATGAATTTATTTTGTATATTTGTCATCAATTCATAAATTATATAGATTTGATAAGAAAATGAAATCTTTGATACACAAACATCTTTGATAAGAAAATGAAATGTTTACGTTGATATATGGCATGTATACATACATATTTATATTTTGATTACCTCATGCTTGCATGAGTTAATTGAAGGATAAAAAAACAACCTTAGACCTATTCGAGAATCCTCATCGGAGTTTGTGGATTCAGTTTTGATGAGATGGTTCTTAAATTATCAAGTTTCGGACAGTTCGAGAATGCATAAGTATATATGGCAGTTAGTGCCTCACCGCTTCAGATTATTTATCTTTGAGGGTTATTCCATGTAGCAGATCTTGTAGTTCTCGGCGTACATACTGGATGTAGTGTATATCAACGCACTCATCTATGTCGTGTACGTGGAGAACTGCGGGGAAATCCTGTCGGATTTTCCTTGGAGATGGACGAAGCAATTTAAGCTGCTTTATGCTATATAGATTGTGTATTCCTGAATAGGATAGGACCACCTACCTATTAAAGAGGAGTTGGATGGATAGGTTTCACGATGCATGGGCATATAAATAGATTATTTTTTAGTTGTTGTGGCGAATAAGTAATATTGTTGATGTTGGCATATGTAGAACTATGGACAGGAGTTGGATTAATTTAGGCGATAGGTTGTCACCGAAGTATGTTAATGGGATTGATCAATTCCTATCATTTGTGTATGCCTGCCGGGATGAAAGTTTTGTGATATGGTGTCTGTGCAAGAGGTGTGAAAATCGATATAATAACCCATGAGATGTTGTGCGTAACCATCTTTTGAAGAGTGGGATGTGTAGGAATTACAAAAATTGGACAAGTCACGAGAAAGTTTGTCGTCCTTTGCAGCCTCACCGATAAAATGAAGTGTTGATGAAATCTAACATTGGTACTGATATTAGGGATGACATGGTTGGAATGATACAAGAGGCTATTCCACATGTTGGCACAACTTCTGAGAATAATGAGGACCAAATAGGGGGAAATCAAGAAACGACAGACTTTTTTAAACTTTTGGAAGAGGCACAGACTGAATTGTATCCGGGTTATCAGAAATTTACCAAATTATCGTTCATTGTTCGACTTTTGCATATAAAGGTGCTAAATAGTTGGACGGACAAGTCGATCCATATGTTACTTGATTTGTTGTGTGAGGCTCCCCCTAAGGGAGTGAATTTTTCAAAGAACTACTATGAAGCTCGAAAGATAACTGAAAATTTGGGGTTCACTTATAAGACTTGGGATGCATGCCCTGACAGTTATATATTGTTTTGAAATGGGGATGTCGATATTAATCAATGTGTCGTATATAGCAGTTCTAGATGGAAAGAATATGATGATACTGGAGACTCAAAAGGTAAGAAGAAACCTACAAAACAGATGAGGTATTTTCCTCTAAAGCCAAGGTTGCAAAGGCTGTTTATGTCGTCACAGACGTCAAAGGCAATGAGATGGCATACAGAGAAAAGGGTAAATGATAGGACCTTAAGGCATCCTGTTGACTTACAGACATGGAAACATTTTGATCAGCACAATCCAGACTTTGCCAGTGATTCTCGCAGTGCAAGACTTGGCCTTGCATCAGATGGATTCAACCCATTCAGGTCAATGAACATAATTCACAGTACTTGGCCTGTAGTGTTGATTCCATATAACTTACCATCTTGGATGTGTATGAAGCAACCCTTTCTGATCTTGTCTGTGCTTATTGATGACCCAAAATCCCCGGTGATAAGATTGATGTGTATTTGGAACCGTTGATTAAAGAGTTGAATGAGTTGTGGAATGAAGGTGTGCCCACGTTTGATGCATCGACGAAAGAAATATTTCAATTGCATGCATATTTGTTGTGGACAATAAGTGATTTCCCTGCATATGCCATGTTGTCAGGATGGAGTACAAAAGGTGAATATGCTTGTCCCTATTACAATAAGGAAACTAATTCCCTATGGTTGAAGCACAGTAGAAAATTTTCATACAGGGGTCATCGGTGATTCTTACCTGATGGTCACAAATTTCGAAAGGATAAGGTTTCTTTTGATGGCACATGGGAGTTAAAAGGCAAGCCTAAAGTGTTATCCGGATCAGATCTATTGGTACAATTAGAGTTGAAAGGAATTCTAACTTAATACAAGAGAGATGACCTTATAGAACGACGCAGAAGGTTAGTTGAAAAGGACAATCCTGGATCTAAAAACCATAATTGGAAAAAGAAGAGTATATTCTATGAGTTGCCATACTAGAGACACAATTTGATCAGACACAACCTCAATGTGATGCATACAGAGAAGAATGTCTGTGACAATATATTGTGGACAATACTAGGAGTTGTGGGAAAGTCTAAGGATAATTCAAGTGCTAGGCGTGATCTGGAGCTCATGAAACTTAGAAAAGCATTGCACCCACAGGATAGAGGGAATAATAAAGTCTACTTACCACCTGTGCAGTTCAGGTTCTCTAAGGAAGAGAAAGGCTTGTTCTTGAAAGTTCTTAGGGATGTTAGAGTGCCTAATGGATATGTATCCAATATATCCCGTCATGTCCATTCAGAAGACAAAACCATTTGAGGTTTAAAGAGTCACAATAATCATGTCATGATTCAACAACTTATTCCTCTGGCTATACGAAATACATTGCCCAATAATGTTATTCAGCCGTTGATTGAATTGAGCAGCTTCTTCAGGCAACTGTGCTTGAAGATTAATCGTGCAATTGACTTATAGTATATTCAGGACCGTATCGCGGTAACACTTTGTCATCTTGAGAAAATCTTCCCTTCATCATTCTTCGATGTCATAGAGCACTTACCCATACATTTAGCTGAAGAAGCATTGTTAGCTGGACCAGTGCAATATCGGTGGATGTACTCAATTGAGAGGTATCTTCTAATGTTAAAGGAATATGTCCATAACCAATCTTTTCCTAAGGGTTCAATAGCTAAAGGTTACTTAATGGAGGAGTGCATGAATTTTTATGCGCAATATCTGGATGATGTGGAAACAAAATCCAATCGACCAGTGCAGAACAAAGATGGTCCAGTGGGGAACGACTTGGAATATATTATTGACCTCAAATCAAAGATACAGATTCATCGCTATGTCTTGTTCAATACAAAATTAGTTGAACCATTCATAAAGTAAGTTATTTAATTAACAGTCTTAAATTTTTTTTAGTAATCCATGTATATGATATATTGGTATCTCTCAAATTACACAGTGTGCACCTTGTATTCATTAAGCAAAAAAGGCTAAGTGTAGACGGTTGCTAGATTCAACACGAACATTTCGAAACATTCCACACTTGGTTCAAAGAACATGTATGTACTTATCAATCATACATACACTAAACTATGTGTACGTAGGATATGAATGCATTAATGTGTGTATGTATGTTTTAAACAGGTACAAACTATGCTAACAAGTGATGTCATACTGTCCAAAGAAATAACTGCATTGGCAGCTAGCCCCAATTCGGTGGCATGTAAGTATAATGCATGTAATGTGAATGGGTTTAATTTTCAAGTGAAAGGCATAAATGACCATCGAATTTCGCAAAATAGTGGTGTAACTTTAAAGGCAGAGACATTAAGTTATGTTAGTCGAAGGGATAACAATCCTCATGTTGGGGTTGTGTACTATTATGGACAATTAACTGACATTGTAAAAGTAAGATACACTAATAGCATGAAATATGTATCATTTAAGTGTGATTGGATTGATAACAATCATGGAAAGAAGGAAGATGCCTTTAAGTTCACATTGGTCAAATTCAACCACTTGTTGTACCGAGATAATCGAGTTACAGATGAACCGTTCAACTTAGCATCCCAAGCAGAGCAGGTTTGGTGTGCATCAGATACTTTGACACCACAGTGGCAAGTTGTTGTGAAGATGTCACAGAGAGGTTTGTTCGATATGAATTTCTCAAATCTTCAAGCCGATCTATACACGAGTCAACGATGAAAAGAGAACGTAGTGCTAATTCATGAGCGTGATGCTAATTGGGTTAGGGAAGGAACTGAAGGAGAGACAGTTGATGATGTTATTACTTAAGAAATATATCATTTTCTTGGCCTGTAATATATTAGTTTTGACTAGAAATATTTCATTTACCTTTGGACATTTTATATGAACTAGTTCTTGCTTGTCTTGCTTTATTTTTTTAGCATTACTTGAAGATATTTTCATTACTTGTGTAATTTTTATTATCATCTACTATTCATGCATCCAATATGTGCAGAGAGGTTCTTACTTGTGTTGCAGATCTCATCTTCGATGAGACGTGCTTATCGTCCTCGTATCATGTCTGAAGCGCTTGGGAGTAGTGAGGCCTCCACACCGTCATCATCGACACGTGCTGTCACGGCACCACCGGCTGTCACAACACCATTACCAGCACTATCGGCTGCTACATCTACCCCATCATTACACCATTTGGAGGTATATATGCATCAAGTTATTATTTCACCAAGTTTTTGCTAATTTATCAACAATTTTATGATGTTATATATTTAATTGTCTTTGGTGATGGATCATGTGTTGGGGCTTCATCTTAATCAGGTGGTGGTGGTTGAGGCCCTACTAAGGGCATTACAAGTTGGGGTTTAAACCCTTACAAGGTGGTAATGTAGTTCATGACATGGGAGAGCCTGTTGGCGACAATGGTACCTGATTATCTAGCCAGCTTGGTCATCTAGTAGCAGATCGAGTACCCTTGAACTATTTGGATTGGAAAAAAGTTCCTGATAATATCAAACAAGACATTTGGGATGACGTTGTAGTAATATATTTTCAATAACTTTGATTTTTAATTTTAAGCATGGGATATACAATGTTGGCTAATATTTTGGATTTTGTTGTTTTATAGGAGAACTTGGTCTATTGTCCACCTGAATATAGACCAGTTTGCATGACCATGTGCTCTAATATTTTTAGAGATCAGAAGACCAAGTTAAAAACAAAGTACTTTACACCATACAAGGATGACCCCTCCCTCCATACTAGAGTCCCTAAGGATATCATGCCAGATGTTTGGAAAGAGCTTGTGACATATTGGAGGAGCGAGGTGGCACAAGTAAGATTGTTGGGTCTCAGTTTATGATGTCAAATGTTGTATTAATTGCATATATGTTTTGCTATGATGTAGAAAATTTTGAAACGAAATTCTGCTAATTGAGCGCAGCGTTGCCCACCTCATCGAACAGGAAGAATGCACCTTCGCCAGATACGACAGAAAGTATATTTTTAAAGTTATGTAATTTCACTTGCTAAGCACTTTTGCTATAATGTAGAAAATTATACAACTATTTTCTAATTTCAGCTATCAAACGAATGGGGAAAGACTGATAGGATGAGCGTGTACATAACGACACGTAATATTTCTGATCCAGATGTGGCAACCATTATTGTGAGTAGGCTGCATAGTGGTGTAGTAGTAATTGTTTTTGTTTTTGTTTGTAATTACTTCAAAGTTTATAGGCTGAATTTGATCGGCGACTTGAGGCGATGCCTGAGGAGGAGAGAACTGACAAGTTTCGAGATAGCATTTTCTTGAGTTTGATTGGGGAGGATAAGCATGGGTATTGCCAAACCTATGGGACAGGTATATTTCCAGTCGAGCTACGCCGGAGGACGGTTGAGCCATCACAACTAGCTGAACCATCGCAGCCACCCCCACATGACCCGAGCATCCAAGATATCACTCAACTGGTCATGGTAGGTTTGAAAGCTAATATTACAGAATTGGTTATACGGACCGTCTCCCAGATTATTGGTCCGTAGGGATGGGGCACTACCGAAGCAGCTGGACAGGTGATGATGTTTTCATTTAATCTGTAATACTAGAGGCTAATGTTTTCATTTAATCATTTAATCTCTCAGATTGTTTTTATTTGGTAATGTTTTCATTTAATTACGTTGACATATATACAAGAAAATAATCTGTAATACTAGAGGCTATTTCCTCCTCTCAGGTTCCGGATGCATCTAGTGGGCATCAAGTATTTTCGGAGTCTGTGGGTGATGATGTTGCAGTTACACCACCAAGTGCTTCTCCATGACCTATTGAGCAGGTATAACATTATCCATTCTGTAGGCAAGAGGCAGAACACCATAACCTTAAACCAAATCATCTGCTGGGCCTTTATGGTTCACCATGGTCATAACATCATAAGAACCTCACTCCAATGTACATTAGCAAGGCTAACCATTGTCTAGGAATTTCATCCTAATGACAACAGTAAAAAAAAATGCTGATGCTACAGCATTTCTGTAACTCTAGGCAAAGAGTGCAATATAATCCCATCAGTCTGCTTGTTGAGCAGACTTTTAAGGAGCACTTATTGATCAGAATCAATATCTAAGCATAAAAGAAAACATAATAGTCTAGTGTTCATTTTGCCAGTTCACACAAGCTTTATTAAGAGCATTAATACAACTGAAAAATGATACTGCTGCAATCTCTGCCCAAGAAATGCAGTAAGCTTCATTAAGCATATAATTTTCTATCACAAACATTATAGTAAGCTAGACTGTATAGGCAAAATTATCTACCATTTCCAACATTAATGCAAAAATTTCAGTGCCTCTTGCTAATGCAATAGCTTTACACAAATAGGGAAAGTCACACAAATTTGCATGTGAGCTTAATCAGAACAATGAAAAAGGAAATAAATTCTGACTGTAACTAGGCACTTCAGAATACTTAATCCGAGCCCATCACACATAAACACACAATACCTTCTATTGTTTCATCATTTCAAAGCATCCCACGCACACAACATTTTTTTATGATACATCATCCTATGCACACAACATTTTTTTTATAAGTCACCTTATGCACACAACGTTTGCAACTGTAAAGTCCAAGTTTTGGCGTCTTGGGGCTCAAAATTCACGAACAGTATAGGAACAATGTAAAACTTGGCACGTAACACGGTTTAGGAGAGGATGACATGTGGAGACAAACGAAACGGTCGCCGGAGTCTCGGTTTAGGAATTATAGCATTTTTTCTAATATTAGGACACTTTAATTTTTAAAGTTCAAGTTTCGTCGTTTTCGGGTCCAAAATCCATGAATGGTCTAGAAATAGTGTAAAACTTGGAACGTAGTACGGTTTAGGCGAGGATGATGTGTGGGGACAAACGGCGCGGTTGTCCGTGTCCCTATTTGGGAATTATAGAATTTTTTCTAATATTAGGACACTTTAAGTTCTAACGTTCAAGTTTCGGCGTCATGGGGCCCAAAATCTACGAACGGTCTAGGAATGACGTCAACTTGGCACGTAGCACGGTTTAGGTGAGGATGACGTGTGGGGACAAACGGAACGGTCGCCGGAGTTCCGGTTTAGGAATTATAGAATTTTATCTAATATTAGGACACTTTAAGTTTTAAAGTTCAAGTTTTGGCATTTTGGAGCCCAAAATTCACAAACGGTCTATGAACGGCTTAAAACTTGGCACGTAGCACGATTTAGGTGAGGATGACGTGTGGGGACAAACAGCACGGTCGCCGGAGTCCCGGTTTGAGAATTATAAATTTTTTTCTAATATTAGGACACTTTAAATTCTAGCATTCAAGTTTTAGCGTCTTGGGGCCCAAAATCCACGAACGGTCTAAGAACGGCGTGAAACTTAGTACATAGCACGGTTTAGGTGAGGATGATGTGTGGGGAAAAATGGCACAGTCGCCCGTGTCCCCGTTTGGGAATTATAGAATTTTTTATAATATTAGGACATTTTAAGTTCTGACTTTCAAGTTTTGTCGTTTTGGGGCCCAAAATCCACGAACTATCTAGGAACGGTGTGAAACTTGGCACGTAGTGCGGTTTAGGTGAGGATGACATGTGGGGACAAATGGCACGGTCGCTGGAGTCCCGGTTTAGGAATTATAATATTTTTTATAATATCTAGACACTTTAAGTTTTAAAGTTCAAGTTTTGTCATTTTGGATCCCAAAATCCACGATCGGTTAAGCAACGGCGTGAAACTTGGCACATAGCACGGTTTAGGTGAGAATGACGTGTGGGGACAAACGGCACAGTCACCGAAGTCCCGGTTTGCGAATTATAGAATTTTTTCTAATATTAAGACACTTTAAGTTCTAACGTTCAAGTTTTGGCATCTTAGGGCCCAAAATCCACGACTGGTCTAGGAATGGCGTGAAACTTGGCACGTAACACAGTTTAGGTGAGGATGATGTGTGGGGACAAATGGAACGGTCGCTGGAGTCCCGGTTTAAGAATTATATCATTTTTTCTATTATTAGGACACTTTAAGTTTAAAGTTCAAATTTCGGCGTTTTGGAGCCCAAAATCCACGAACGGTCTAGGAACGGCGTGAAACTTGGTACGTAACACGGTTTAGGTAAGGATGACGTGTGGAAACAAACAGCATGGTCGTCAGAGTTCCGGTTTAAGAATTATAGCATTTTTTCTATTATTAGGACACTTTAAGTTTAATGTTCAAGTTTTGGCGTTTTGGGGCCCAAAATTCACGAACTATCTAGGAATGGTGTGAAACTTGGCACGTAGCACGGTTGAGATGAGGATGAGGTGTGGGGACAAACGGCACGGTCGCCGGAGTCCCGGTTTAGGAATTATAACATTTTTTCTAATATTCGGACAATTTTAAAGTTCAAGTTTCGGCGTTTTGAGGCCCAAAATCCACAAACGATCTAGGAACGGCGTGAAACTTGGCACGTAGCACGGTTAAGGTGAGAATAAGTGTGGGGACAAATGGCACGGTTGCCGGAGTCCCGATTTAGGAATTATAGTATTTTTTCTAATATTATGACACTTTAAATTTTAAAGTTCAAGTTTTGACGTTTTGGAGCCCAAAATCCATGAACAGTCTAAGAATGGCGTGAAACTTTGCACGTAGCACGGTTTAGACGAGGTTGACACGTGGGGACAAATGGCACAGTGTCGCGCCCAGATTTTTCGTACTCGAGGAATACTCACCCAAGCGGGAAAAATGTTGTACTCTCTTGTTAGAACTTACCCTCCTAGAAGAATGAGTGCGACTAGGTTTGAATTGAAAAATTGATTTGAATAAAGGGCTTTTGAAAAAGATTCGGAGTCGCCACCTAACTTGATTAAGGTGAGTTAGGTCACCTAAAAACTAAGCATAATCCGAAGACTACACTTAGGGTTTTTGGAAAAACGATTTTGAAAATATCTCCTCAAGAGAGGATTTTTAAGAAAAACAGGTTGTTTGGCAACCTTTGGAAAACATTTAGCCATTTTTTGAAAAATAACTCCTTTTGGTCTTTGAAAACAGTGATTCTAGGTTCGGAGGTTGGTTACGTGTAGGGAAAATGCACTAAGCTGTCACCCTACCCCGTCCTTTCGGTACCTACATGTCAATCCACCCTAGATTCACCTATGAGAGTCTTTAATTAACTAATGGTCAATCCTGTCCACTTTGAAAAATAATGTTTGAAAACTAACATGATGCATGATATGCAAATGCAAGTTAGGAGAATTGAAAAATAGATTTGGAAAGAGATTGAAAAGAATTTGATTTGATTTGAAAATAGATTTGAAGAGATAGAATTGAAATTGGAAAGTTCAAAGAATTGAAAATAGAAATTTGGAAATAGAAATTTGAAATTGGAATTTTAAAAATAGATTAGAATTTGAGATTTGGAAAAATTTTGGAAACCGCACCCATGAGGGTGGAATTGAAAGTTTGAAAAATGTTGTGACCGCACCTATGAAGGTTGGCTACGTATCCCTTTGGGAGAATCAGGTCAGTCGTAGTTCGGACCGGAGTCCGATTAAAAAGAGATTGATTTGAAGAGAGAAATTGGATTGGAAGAAAGAGATTGAATTGAAAATTGGATTTGATTTGAGACTAGAAGAGGAGATTGGAAATTGAAATTGAGAAGATTGGACTTGTTTTGGAAAGATTGATTTTGGAAAGACTTGGTTTTTGGGAAGAAGGAGGTTTAGGAAACCTAGACTTGAGATTAAGAAAAATTGGATTGGAATGTTGGATTTGGAAGATTTGGATTAGGAAAGTTTCGAATTAGGAAAGTTTCATTTTTGGAAAGTTTCAACTTAGGAAAGTTTTGAATTAGGAAAGTTTTCAAATTAGGAGAGTTTCGAATTTAGAAATGTTTTGAAATTAGGAAAGTTTTAGGTTTAGGAAAATTTTCACTTTAGGAAAGCTTTAAATAGGAAGGTATTGAATTTAGAAATGTTTTTGAATTAGGAAAAGTTTAGTTTAAGAAATGCTTAGAATTAGAAAGTTTCAAGTTAAGAAAGCTTTGAATTTTGTAATGTTTTGAAAAAGGGAAGTTTTGAATTTGGAAAGGTTTGAAAACAAGGAAGTTTTGAAAATAAGAAAGTTTCGTTTTAGGAAAGGTTTGAAAAAGGAAAGTTTTCAGTTTAGGAAATGTTTGAATTAAGAAAGTTTCAACTTAAGAAAGTCTTAAATTAAGAGAGTTTTAAGTTTAGAAAAGTCTTAGAATTAAGAAAGCTCCATTTTAAGAAAGGTTTTGAAAAAAGGAAAGGTTTTGAAAATAAGGAAGTTTTGAAAATAGGAAAGTTTTGGATTTGGAAAGATGTTAAAGTTTTGAAAAGATTTAGAATTTAGAAAGTTTGGAAGTTTAGAAAGATTTAACTTAAGAAAGTTTTGAATTTAGGAAACTTTGGATTTGAAAAGATTTGAAATTTGGAAAGTTTAGGATTTAGAAAGTTTTAAAGTTTGGAAAAATTTAAGATTTTAGAAAGTTTTAGAGTTGTAGAAAATCTTGAAATTAAGAAAGGTTTGAATTTAGAAAGTTAAGATTTGGAAAGGGATAGAATTAGGAAAGATTTGAAAGTTGAGTTTTAAAATTTAGGAAAGATTTTATATGTTCAAGTTTTGGAAACTTAAGATTTAGGAAAGAGGAAGTTCAGGAAGAATTTAAATTAGGAAAGAGTTGGATTTTGAAATTTAAAGAAAGATTTAGAGTTTAGGTTTAGGAAACTTATGGTTTAGGAAGGAATTAAATTAGGAAAGGTTTGGATTAAGAAGAGATTGGATTTGGTTTCTTAAAGAGAAGATAGGATTTGACAAGGATTTGGAAAGGGGGATTCTAGAAACCCTAGATTTGAAAAATTGTAGTTTTGACGTAGAAAAAAAAAGAAAGGTTTTGGAAACGTGTATCGTTTGGATGTAAAAACAAGAGATTTTGGAAACCTAGGTTTGGGGCAAAGTTTGAAAACCATGTTTTTGGGAAGAAAATTTAGGGTTTCCTAATTGTGGGTTCTAAGGCTTGACTTGGGCTCTAAGGAAAAGGGATTTTTAGAAAGTGCGTTTTTGAAAACGAAGATTTTGGAAGGAAAACCTAGAGGAGAATTTCTAGAAGGAAGATTTTAGAAAAGAGAGTTTTTGGAAAGAGTTGCGGGGAATGTTTTTAGAAAGTGAATTTTGAGGAGAGGATTTTGGAGAGGAGTTGAAAAAGAGAGTTTTGAAAAATAGATTTTGGAAGGGAGTTTTTGAAAACAATTTTGAAAAGGAGAGTGTTAGGAAAGTATGTTGAAAAAGAGATTTTTTAGAAAGAGATTTTTGAAGAGAGAGAGTTTTTGGAAAGTATAAAAACATCTCACTTTCCTAAAGCGATTCTAGCCATAAGAGGACTAGAACCACTTTGAGAAAGTGGTTTTGAAAACAAGGTTTGAAAATATAGACCAAAAGGTCACTTTTAATATAACACTTTCCTAAAGCAACCCTAGCCATGGAAAAGCTAGAATCACCCTAGAATTGTGGTTTTGAAAACAAGTTTTTGAAAAAGAGATTTTGATGCAATTTTGAAAACAAGTTTGAAAACGATTTTGAAAACAACTTTGAAAACGAATTTTGGAATATGCAAGATTATGATATGCACAATGCAATTTAGGGTCGTGAACATACAAGGTTAAGGCTTTACCACATAATCAAGGGGGCCGGACCCACGTGGTCTTTGGTTAGACTAGAAGAAAGCCCCCGACACGGTGATTCTCCAATAGCCCAATCCTACATATGGACCGGGAATCCACTTGTTTCAAACATGCAAAGAAAGGGGGGGAAAGAGATGGGGGATTAAAATAGAGAAAACCCAAGCGGGTTGGAGAGAGAAGAGAGAGGGGGGAAGTGCAGAAAATTAAACAGAAAGCCTACCGTATGTCTTCTTTATTTTGCGCGCCGAGCTATCTTCGGTCTTCGGTCTTTGTCTTGATCTTTACCTTCAGTCTTCAAGAGTTGTCTTCAAGCTTTGAAGGACAGCTCTTTAAGTCTTCAAAGGATGGTTGAAGGCTAGTGTATGAGTGTATGAGGGAGTGTATGAGTGTATAGGAGGCTAGGGTTTGTGTATAGTGGCTAGGGTTTGGAAAACCTAGGGAGGCTAGGGTTTAGGAGATGCTCGAGCTCTGTATATCGAAATATAGGATTCTTAGGTTAAGTTTGCAGACCCTTTCCACGTTGAACGAGGCTCTGTATTTATAGAGGGAGGACAAACCTGGCGCCTGTTGCAGTAGCGCCAGGCCAAATTTTTTATTGGGGCCACTAAGAGTGGCGCTAGGCCATTTTTTGGCTTGGCGCCACTACTAGTGGCGCCAGCCAATTAGGGAAGGTTTAAGGTCGGCAAGCAACGTATCTTTAACTAGATTTGGGCGCCTGTACTAGTGACTACCATGCAATTTTTAGCCTGATTTCATTGGGAGTGACTTCGGAAAGTCCGGGAATGATTTGAAGGAGCCGGGAATGACCCGGAAGGCCGGAAAGGAGCAGGAACACTTAAAATAGTGTCCTGGAGGTATTTGACTTGCAAAGTGAGGATAAGATGTGTCGGAAAGGTTGACTGGGCCTTTAGGGGCAAAACGGTCAATCGGACTAAGAAACTGCCGGGGCGAACTCGGATTATCCTGAAAAAAGACTTGGGATCTGGAAACATTATTTAAAATGTTTCCAGAGGTTGCCGGTTTGATTCCCAGAGCCGGCGTGGTCAGAAAAGGAGACCGGCCCACTAGGGGCAAAACGGTCATTTTGTACCGGGTTTGCCGGAACTGGCTCGGAATGGTCCGGAAAGGTAAAGGAAGGTTGAGAATACTATAAAAAGTATTCTCGGGACATTACCGGTTTGATACTCAAAACCGGTATGGTCGAAGAAGGAGACCAGCCTTCCAGGGGCAAAACGGTCATTTTGTACCGGGTTGGCCGGAACTAACTCGGAATGATTTGGAAAGGTAAAGGAGGGTTGAGAATACTATAAAAAGTATTCTCAGGAGATTACCGGTTTGATACTCAAAGCCGGTATGGTCGAAGAAGGAGACCGGCCCTCCAGGGGCAAAACGGTCATTTTGTACCGGGTTGGCCGGAACTAACTCGGAATGATCCAAAAAGGTAAAGGAGGGTTGAGAATACTATAAAAAGTATTCTCAGGAGATTACCGGTTTGATACCCAGAGCCGGTGTGGTTCCTGGGGTATTCGGATGCTTAGGGGCAAAATGGTCATCTTGATCGAAAAGTCTCGGAAAAGGTCCTAAGGGTAGTCTGGTCATTTTTCCACCGAAGTGAGATAATAGATACTGGTGTTGACCTAGGTTTTGAGTGTCTCCGCCACTCTAACGGTGTGAGTATTTCCGCTATTCGGACGGGGTTGATGATTTATGAGTATTTCCGCTACTCGGACGAGGTTGATGATTTGGGAGTATTTCCGCTACCCGGACGGGATTGAGTATTTCCGCTACTCGGATGGGGTTGAGTATTTCTGCTACTCCGACGGGGTTGATGATTTGAGAGTATTTCTGCTACTCGGACGGGGTTGAGTATTTTCGCTACTCGGACGGGGTTGATGATTTGGGAGTATT